>CAVNYN010288685.1:0-52768 GCA_963692815.1 Nyctanthes arbor-tristis | reverse complement strand
TGTTATTATTTCCAATATAAAGTGCAACTTTACAGCTCAAGACAATTGATGCAGGATTACAGAGGTCATGTTATGCACAATTTTTTCAGCTTTCTGGCAATTTCACCTAATAAAACTGTAAACATGACCACAACCCTCTCTTCGGGAGGTGGACTTCTTGCCTTGTTTAACCAAAACCCAACTATTCAAATGCTGATCCTTTGCTTCTGCCACTAGATCCTTCCAACAGGCGATGGGGGTGGGCATGTCACATATTTTGCTGATGTTTGCCCTTGGACCAGCGTTCGGGCATAGCTTCAGGAAAATGCTGTACTTCTGGTTGAATATTCATGTCTAAAATTTCGGAAAATTTCTGACATGTTATGATTGCTACGCACATAGAAAATGTCTCTAGCAAAGGAATTGAAGTGTCAAATTTGACAGAGTAAAGTCCATCTTCTGACGGTTCCAAGCTGAACGTAGACTTGCTCTCTCGTACTCCATCCTGTTAATAAGCATTCATCAATAATGTATATTCAAAATTATGGCAGAAAAGGGTAAGCTGAAGTAAACAGTACCTGGAGATAAAGTTTCACGTGATCAATTGCAGAGCTGGAAATGGATGGTTCAAAAATATCATTATCTTTCTTGTAGTTTGTAAGAATTCGAAGCTTACAACCGACATCCCACCCTCCACAATCGCATGATCCACCAGATTTCCATCTATTTAACAACGATGAAGGCGCGCCTTTGACTGGTATGCCATGACAACCACCTGGAAGAATGACTATAGTGCTATTAGAGTTTCCAAGTTTATCAGAGTCATAGGTAACCCCTGATACAGTGTGTGAAAATTCACTCTTAATGCACTGTTTGCAATTGTCACTGAAATGTACATCATTCAAGTTCTTAACAACAATGGCTGCAATCTCCCTGTTCAGCAAGTATTCATGTGTTTGGGCATCCAACTGTCCTGGATCAACACTATACAATACACATTCTCTGATCACATGTCTAACAGAGGCCTTCATGCTTATTTCCTGAAAAATGGAGCTTGAAATCTTCATCTGACCAATCATATTATAGCCAAGGCCATGACTTTTACTTTTTGACCCAGAATTTATCCAGTTCACACTCTTTTTTCTCATCTCTTGAAGAGAGTAGAATGCATAAATCATACCGCAATCACTCTTTTCAGATGATGGCAAACTCTTTATGACTGCAGCTAGCATAACACTGCTATTATCAACCACAAGTTTGAAAAACGGGAGTCCTTTCTTCAATGTAATCTGCAAAAAGGCCTTTAAAGTTGATGCCTTGGCCATCCTATCTTGAACAGTGCTGTTGGCAGGCAACGTAGAGTTTGAGGTTCCATCTAGTGTCCGAAGGGTATCAGAAGAGTGAGACCCCTTGTACTTTAGCAGTGGATCCAATAATCTCCTTAAAGGGCTGGACCTCCCTCTACCACTAGCATTTGACTTGTCTCTATCACATTTATCCACACTACCAGATGAAACCTCATGCCTCGTCCGACATGCTTTGGTAGTGGCACATGTGGAACTCGGTTTTTGAACAGGTGAGCTCTCCTTAAAACTAAAGCTTCTACTCATCTCCCCAAGGCCGAAGTTGAACCGTCGATTGGAAGAGGGATGTCTTCCCCTCGCAGCTAGCTCTTCAGCAATGCCTCTGTATGTTCTCCTTGCATCCTTGGCTGAATCTAAACATGAAGGTGTAACAGTTTCCACATTAACCCTTGAATGTTTTGCTTCAGACGGTATGAGTGTGATAGATATATTGCTCGGAGACACACTTGTACATGTGTCGGAGTTCATAGGCTGAGAAGTGACCAAGTTATGTAGTTTCATGTCAGGTTTATCATGATCACTGACCCCAGTTGGCAGGGGACATGAATGTGCAATATCAGAAGAGAACTCTCCACTGTATAGCTCCTCAGGAGAGAAGCAATCAGAAACTCCATTCCTATTTGCTTCCGCAAATTGTTCATCGAATGACGTCCTGGATCCCATCAATAGTCCATCAAATGATGCCCTCAATTTTATAAACTGAGAACTATCCACGTTACTCCCCTCTGAGAAATGTTTGCGTACTGGAAGCACATTGTTTTTTGCATCTACAGGGTGATATCGGCCAGCAAGGTTGACTTCATCTTCTATTCTTGCCTTAACCCTTCCCCCAGGAGAGGAGATTGTATCACGCGAAGTCAGCGAGGGCTCGTATTTAATTTGGTCCAAGGACAAAGTTCCCTTTCCCAAGAGTATCTCCTTCTCTGAATCCTTTTTCTTGCCACTCCCCATATATTGCCTCCCACTATCGGATTCAACTTTCTCATGGAAATTCTCTTGCAGCCCATGAATGGTGCTGCTATTTTGGGCACCTTGGAAATCTTGAATACATGTTCCTTTGTACTGTTTGACACCTTTAATCTTATCTCCTCCTTGAGACAAATTATCATGTGAAATGTGTGACGAAGATTCTTTACCCTGAGGCAATGGATTAAAATGCGAATTATGTGATGTGAATCGTCCTCCTCTATATGGTGAACTGGAGTTCAAACCATGCAATGAAGGTAGTTTTCTTGGATTTAGATGCGGCCCACTTGCCATAAATGCTGTACTACTGCAAGATGATGACTTTTCCGTTTGACCATTTGTAGGCATACGTTCATTGTATTTCCATTTCTCCAGACGCTTCCAATCAAGAACTCCAAAATTCAAAGCCTTCTTTTGTATGCTTTTCTGCTCTTCCACTCCCTGCAGAAATCTTGGTAAATTTAGATCGGAAGTGCTTGACAAGCTCATCATCTTTACATGTCTTACTCCCAGACCATGACTTCTCTTTATTCTCTGAAGATTTGAATTGGCTCTTCCGATCTCCCGAAACTTGTATCCAGTCTCAATCCACTACGTCGATCAATGTATGGCTTGCCAAATGGTTGTTGAACTTTATACTTTCCTGCTGAGGGCAATAAATTCTCTTCTTTGACAGAATCTGTGTCCAGTTGTTGTGCTGAACCCTTCTGCCCTAAGTTGCAGGCCATTTCCCTATCTGTTTTATGTAGTCAGGACCTGATTTTATGATAGATAACATGGCATTATATCTCCATTGATTTCTAGCTGTCAGGATTGAGGTCCATGATATTTCCAATGAAACTTGCAATCTGATTAGTGTCTCAAGAAGTTTGTTTTTTTCCCTACAGGTCAATTTAATAAGGTAAATCAGTAACTAAAATATCAAAACAAATCAAAGATACAAGAGCAGCGTATATCTCATACAATAGTTGTCCTTAAATATGTACTGAAAATTAGTACAAGGAAAGCATTTTGAAAAAGAGAAAATTCGGAACAACTGATGAAACAATTTGAGACTGCCTGTAGTAGAACTTGACAATCTATCGAAAAAGCTGCCCAGTGATACCATAGTGCCGCAAGAAAAATCCATTTTACTAGCACTTCAGAAAGAAGAAACAGTGATGACCCTTTTTCCTCATGCCGAGTTAAAAAATATATTAGAAAGAAATGAAGGGGCAGTAAAGCTTACACCACAAGAATGAGACCTGCAGACCATACTTTGTGCACCGTTCCATAAAACACATTGTATTAGTCTGCTTAAAATGCCCAAGAACAATACATTGCTGTGTCACAGACTCACAGTAGGACCTACTCACTAGGTTTCAGTAGACAAAAAACACTCATTAAAAAATAACAAAACCTGAAGCCTACTGTGACAGTTTAGCCATATTTTGTGAAGTAACTGGGAATTGACTAAGAACTAAAACCAAAATGCATTAATAAACTTCAAGAGCACATTAATTAACATATTTTTTGGACCATCCAGATAATAATAATTGAAAGGGAACACATTAACTGGATTAAATCTAGACAATAATTGAAAGAAAACACACTAATTGGATCAAATCTTGAAAAAAATAAAGAACATATTAATTGGAACGAGACTAGATAATAATTGACAAAGGGTCTCCATAGACCAAAAAGTCAGATAAATCCAAACCTTGAATGAACAAATACTAAAACCCGGTGCATACGAGCAAGAAAGATCCAAAATCTTTCCTCAAGATCAAATAATCAAAATTCATGCCAAAACCAGGAGATTCACAGATCTAAAGCGCTAAAACTAAATAGTAAAATGCTACCAAAAGAACAAGAAAATGCATAGAGCCCTAGATATCTAGAACAAGCACTCAATGTAGGTCCAATAAGTAAAGAATTTACACCAGAAGCATCGCCAAGAAATGCATTAAAATTAACCAGTTTCCAGGAAAAAAAATCCCATTATAGCTGAAGAAATGCATTAAAATTAACCAGTTTCCAGGAAAAAAAATCCCATTATAGTTGAAGAAATCCACTAAATCTTATGATTTCCAATTAGAAGGGGCAAAAAAATTATACCGGAAACAGAACTATTGATGATTTATCAAGAAGTGCGATTCGGTAAAAATGCAAATCCATGGCAAACACGACGAGACACCCTATAAACCCAGTAGTCTTCCATCTAAGAGAAAAGGGAAAAATTGTACCAAAACAATATAATAATAATAATGTACTTACACCAAACGTGAAGAAAAGAATTGCAGAGTTGGGGGAAAGCAAGAAATCTTCTTAGAATTGCATGCAGCGTATTCTTGATGTCGGAGGAGAAAGAAAAAAGCAGGCGTATCAGCTACAGGCGCCGCAGTACCTCAGCAGACGGATACATACACTGCAATCTATCTGTCTGTACGTATAGAGAGAGAAACCCAGCGAAATGCGCGTCTCGAGGTAGTGTAACTGTTAGATAGAGGCGTTTCGCTTTTTCGCTTTGTAAAGGTAAAGCAAACACAAAATCAGGAATTAACATTTTTCTTTTTCTTAAAGAAATTTTTATCAAGTGCTTTCGGTACAGCGGGTGATCATTTTTAAATGAAGGATATTGTAATGGAAGAGGAGAATGAAGGGTATTGTAATAGGTTTTTCTATAAAAATCGATCTGGTTCCAAATTGGAGTCAGATTTGTCCAGTCAGCGCCAGAAGCGAGTAGGACCCACAATTTGCTCTCTTTCACCTCAAGCAGTGGACATAAACGAATTTCAGTTCCCATTCCCCCTTTTCTGATTCCCCTCCGGCTTCTTCTGGTGAAATCCCTCACCCCCAAAATCGGCCTTCGAAAAGCAGTAGCTGGAGGAGCCCCCAACAAACGACCACCCAAGACTGGCGGCAATAAGAACTATCTTTTCTCAAGAAACCTTTCTGATTCAGTTCTTCGTTCCTCCACTCTTTCTACGAAACCCTTCACCCCCAAAATTAACCTTTGAAAAGCAGTCGCCGGAGGAGCCTCCAGCAAACGACCACCCAAGACCATTAGACCAGTGGCCAAGAAGAACCTTCTGTGCGCGAGACATAAGCCCACTACCTCGAAAGCACATTCCGTGAAAATAAAAGATAAAAGAAGACCATTATAGGGAAATTTCTAATTTGCTTCGAAGATGAAAATGTATTGCTGAATTCTATACCGTCGACTGGTTTTCCAAGGTTGATTTTGGGGGAATGAAGAACTGAATCATCAGAAGGAGGTGTCCAAGAACTGAATCATCAAACGGGGGTGTTGGGTTTTGATGTAATTGGTAGGCCCACAATCTTTGTTAAGGGGGGATTTTTCTTTTAGCATTTCCCGCAGCAATCAACCGAGGTAAGTCGGGCTATGGGTTCTTAGCTTTCTGATTTCATTTTGTGGAAGAGATTGAAGAGAGGAGGCGGTAATGGTGGTGGTTTGGCAGTGGTGGCTCTCGGTTTCTCTGTTTCTCTACCTTCTTTTTTCTTTTTCCTTCCGAATTTGGTTGAATGAAGGAACGATTGTGGTAATGGTGGAGTTAGTTGCTCTGTATATGTGTGTGTATAAAGAATCTACTGAATGTTGCTCAAATCTTTTGCTGATGGTTGGTTTTATGCGCTGAATAACCATAAACTCAAAACGACGAACCCAGATCTTAAAAATGAGCTTGTAGCGGCGACTTGCGGCGGCAAGTCTTAACAGACAGAAGGATGGTTCTCCGGCGAAACCCCATGTGACATATACTCGGTATGTATGTATAATTTGAAGGGAAATAGATAGAGATAGAAGGGAGAAACAGTCGAGATAGATGGATGAGTGGCTGGGGGTTTTGTGCCAATTGGATGTGGTGCGCCCATTTATGGGTAATTGGCGTAAAATGACCCTAACGTTTAAGGTTATTGTGCAAAAGGATCTTAACGTTTTTACTTTGGTAAATTAGACCTCAACTTATCACTGTTCAGGGAAAAAAGGACCTTATCGTTTTTGTCTTGGCAAATTAGACCCTAACCTATCACTATTCATGCCGCAAAGGATCTCCCGTCTCTTTCGGTCGAAACTCCCGTTAACTCGTGTATATTCTTCCACATCTAATAGCTTAACAATAATATTTATATCTTTTAAAAATTACAATATTTTTTTCCGCCTCTTATAATAGCATATCTAATTATTATTGTTATCATTATCATCTTTTGATATATTAAAATTCAGTGCTGATTTACTGTTAGATATTTAGCCGTATTAATAGATAATATGGCGTGTCAAATAGTACATATCTAATACACCACATAAACGTCTGGTAGCATATCATTTGCATATTTGAACCCCATAATTTATAAAAATTAATATAAATGAACCTCAAATATGCCGTCAGACGTTTATGTAGTATGTTAAATATGTACTATTTGACACGTCATATTATTTCCTAATACGACTAAATATCTAATGGTAAATCAGCACTGAATTTTAATATATCTAAAGATGATAATTATAATAACAATAATAGTTAGATATGCTATTATAAGAGGTGGAAAAAATATATTGTAATTTTTAAAAGATATAAATATCATTGTCAAGCTACTGAGTGTGGAAGAATATGCACAAGTTAACGAGGGCTTTGACCAAAAGAGACGGAGGGTCCTTAGCCGCATGAATAGTGATAGGTTAGTGTCTAATTTGCCAAGACAACAACGACAGGGTCCTTTTCTGTATAAACAGTGATAGATTGAGGTCTAATTTGCCAAAGTGAAAACGATAACGTCCTTTTGCACAATAACATCAAACGTTATGGTC
Organism: Nyctanthes arbor-tristis; assembly: GCA_963692815.1. Taxonomy (NCBI): domain Eukaryota; kingdom Viridiplantae; phylum Streptophyta; class Magnoliopsida; order Lamiales; family Oleaceae; genus Nyctanthes; species Nyctanthes arbor-tristis. The sequence goes on along the minus strand of CAVNYN010288685.1, from coordinate 45,652 downwards.
CTTTTGCGCCAATTACCCCCCATTTATTTATCCAGTTAGTGTCACTTATACAGATATGGTTCCTGAGAAGGAACCATATATGTTTTCCTAGAAAGACCAATATTGTAATGGAAGAGGAATGGAAGGAATGAGGAGATGAGGACCGACAAACAACAATTCAGTACATTTTTAAGTCACTAGCGGAGAAAAGACTTCTTTACGATCGCAATAATAACATATATACTTTGTTATTCAATTCACTAGTTGTTCACTCGTGCGTTACACGAAAAGATAATACCAGATAATATAAAGCATTAAAGGGGAGCAGACTTTATTATTTAAAAAAAATTAAAGTTATAATCTTACATCGTTTATGTGCCTACAGGAAAACAATATATGTGATGTTATACCATGAAATCTTAAATTAATGAAGGTTAAAATGGAGTAAAAATCCTTAACACAAACTATAATAAGTACAATTCAACTGAATATAATAACTTACTAAATGACCAATAAAAAAATAATAGTATGGAAATAAACATACTAATTTAACATAGCAAATAATACTTCATCCGTCCCACAAAGATATTCTCATTTGGTTTTTCACATAGATTAAGAAAACTTAATTAATGTTATTAGAAATGTACAATTTAAGGATATATTTTCCAACATACCCATTAGTTTACTTAATATGTCACTTTATTTCTTTTTTATTGTTGATTGTCATGCACCATAAATAAGAGTATATTAGAAAACTAAAAATTTAATTAAAAAAAGGAGAATATAATTTGGAACGGATATAAAATGAAACAGAGAATATCTTTATGGGACGGAAGGAGTACATGTTATATTCGATAAATATAACTTGAATTAATGATAAAGATAATACATGCACATTCCTCAAATTGATTAAATTAAAATAATTTTTGATATACAATTACGAAAAAATAAGTTAAACAACTTGAATTGCTACTCATAGAATGATTTATCTTTTAGATTCTAACTCATTGAAAAATAGATATAATAGTAAAAGTATTAAAATAGATGTTTTAATAGGCTTATAGATTTAAATAGGTATTTTAATAGGCTTGTAGACTTAATAAAAGACTGCACTAAATAACATAAGCAAAACACAAATGTTGACTCAAAATAAAATAAGAAAAACAAAAATAAACACAGTAGATGGATTCAAACACTCAAAATTCTTTATTAGCAGTGGCAACACTATTAGTTTAATCTGTCTCGTTGAGTTACCCCAAAAGCATATACTATAGGTCGAAAACGGACATCGTATACAAAAGTTATGCTAGTTTCTTCAAATCGAAACTATTGAACTTGCCAAAATAAGGAGAAGTTGACGGCAAATGGATTCGAAGTGATCGGGTCAATTACGAAGCCGAGATTTATAGTAAATATAGACTGAAAAATTAATTTTGAAATAGGAAGATAATTATAAATATATTAATGTTGTTAAATATATATAATTAATAAAATAAAACAAAGTCTATTGATTGTTAAAAACTCGGACGGCAAAGATCTCTAAGAGACATATTAAATGGACTAGATAAGATGTCAGTTTTAGCAAGTGAAAAAAAGATAAAAATGACGACGACTCTACTTTTATGTGTGTGTATATATATATATATATTAAGATAGGAATTAAGAATAATAACTAATTTTATAAAAAAATTCCATATAAAAAAAGGAGAAGGATGAATGGATGGCAAATAGATTCGAAGTGATCCGCTCAATTAAAGAGCTGAAATTTACGGTAAAAATGGACGGGAATTTAATTTTAAAATAAGAAGATAATTATGAAAATATTAATGTTATTAAATATATCTAATTAATAAAATAAAACAAAGTCTATTAATTATGAAAAAATCGGACAGCAAAGATCTTTAGGAGAAATATTAAATGGTCAAAATGAGATATCAGTTTTAACAAGTGAAAAAGAGCGGGAAAATTAAAAATGACAACGACTATGCTTTTATGTATATATAAATATAGATTATGATAGAAATTAAGAATAATAATTAATTTTATTAAAAATTTTCATATATTAAAAAAGAGGAGGAATTGACAGCAAATAGATTCGAAGTAGCCGGCTTAATTAAGAATCCGAGATTTATAGTAAAAATAGATGGAATTTTAATTTTAGAATAGAAGATAATTATGAAAATATTAATGTTATTAAATATATCTTATTAATAATAAAATAAAACAAAGTCAATTAATTATGAAAAAATCGGACGACAAAGATTTTCAAGAGAGATATTAAATGATCAAGATAAAATGACAATTTTAGCAAGTGAAAAATATTAATAGTGCTCTTTGATGTTTCCTTTTAGCACCAAGGTGACCCTATCAACGTAAGGCAGTAACTTTGTCTTTTATTAGTTACTTTTAAAATATGTCAACCAACATAGCGTGCTAGAATATTTTGCAAGAGACAATGTTTTGATGGTACTCTTGACCAATTAGAGCATCTCTAATGCTCAAAAAAATAGACCTAGTTCATTTGTGGTAAGAGAAAGACACAAAATAAAATTGTGAGTCCCTTAATTTAATCTATTTTTATTTTCTTTTAATCATTTTTTTCTCATTTATACTATTTTTCTTCACTTTTTCTCCATCGAGTCACGTGTAAAGTCCACAAGTAGACCATCTCCTTCACCCAAACCACTACTATTTTATTATTATTTTTTAATTTATCTCAATCTCTCTCCTTTTTTATATTTTTCCTGCCATTTTTTTCTACACCTCTTTCCATTCTTATTTACTTAAAATAATCATCTTCTATCTATCTCTATCTCCTATATCACAACCACAACCACAACCACAATCCACCATTTCGTTGGAGATTTAAGAGCGCACACGTGTATTTAAAGGGCTCAGATTTGACCTTAGGTCTTTTAAATTCACATTTTAGTTCCTGGATAGTGGTGTTGGGTAGGACTAGAATTGTTCACTTCAACTGCCAACTAGCTAGGCTATGTACGTATCTTATGTCAAAACCAATTTTGTTGCTACTTGCATATATCACTTTTAACAAATTATCTTCAAATTATTACCCCCAAATGAACATTATTATTTCGATTTACTCAATTTTTAATTCCTAAGAGTTTAATTAATTTGCTTCAAAAAGTTATTTAGTTAATTACTTATTTACCTCGAATTTATTATTTATGTGTATATAAGTAATAAAGAAAATTACACTATAAGCATCCAGACAAGAATAATAGTGAGATTTTGTTATACATTAGGGACTCCTTGAGTGGTTAGTCATTTCACGTACATATATACACAATCTTCTTTCTTAATCATATATATGTCTAATAATATGAAAAAGTAGAAGAAATTATCTAATTTCTGAAAGTAATGAAATATGCAGGCTTTCTATAGAACCAGATCTGATTTTAAAGTTTAGAATCAGATTTAGTCATGCGGCCGCAAGACAGATCCATGTGTCTATGCAGCCACACGTGATGATCTGTGCGGCCGCACCAGGCCGCATGGCCGTCTGGTGGAGCCGCACGGCCTGGTGCGGCCGCACAATTATCCTATGCGGGCGTACAAACATGTCCATGCTCCCGCACAGGATAATTGTGCTGCTGCACCAGGCCGTGCGGCTCCACCAGACGGCCATGCGGCTTGGTGCTGCCCCATGACCAAATATAGTTTCAAACTTTGGAATCGGATATGGTTTTATAGAAAATTCAATGAAATATGCGCTAATCAAATGAAAAATTGAAAATAGAATTATTTTAAAAATAAAAATAGACACGTCTCACACGCCTTTCATATTTAGATGATATTTTCTGTAAAATTTTTCAAAGCTCAAAGAGTAAAAATGATATAAAATCATATGTATGACACTATAGACATGCGACATGTCTCGATGCAGGCCACATAGTCATATGATATCATATGATGTTAGATCGGAAGTCACTCAAGGAGTGAATAAAGGGGGCCCAATTAAACAATAAATTAGCCCCAATTTTCAACCGTTCTTCTATGGTGTCTATTGGACACATTGGAGGGAAATGAGGTCATTATGTATCTAATGAATACTTACCACGTATACACTTGACTCTATAAAATGGTATCGAGTAGAGACTATAGAATATGTACAGTTTTCAATTCTCTATTTGTCAATTCTATATTCCCCTAATATATAGGGTTTGATACTTTTGAAGTATTAGAAATATGTCCGATACGTGAACATCATCTCCTTTGTATGCCCATGGCAAGAAGTCCGGCGGAGCTTATGAGTACAATAGGAAAGTTACAAATGACGTTTCCAAATATGTCATTTATTTATTTTTTTTATTTTTTTGGGAAGGAAATATGTTTAATTTTAAGAGGCCATTATCGTCATTAATCTCTTCCACCAAATCCTAAATTAGGTCTATCTTTATTCACATTTTGCCATTTCCATGTCCTTCACTCAAACGTCAAAAGCATTGCACCATGGAACGCCCTCATGTGGTGATTCTCCCTTTCCCGGCGCAAGGCCACATCAAGCCCATGCTTATGTTAGCTCAACTCCTCTGCCACCATGGCGCCACCGCCGGGGATGTCTTCAACATCACCTTCGTCAACACAGAGCACAACCACCGCCGGCTCGACCACTCTGTTTGCAGCCGTGGTTTCCCGACGCTCCATTTCGCTTCAATTCCGGATGGGCTTCCGCCGGACCACCCGCGGTCGGGATTATCCCTCATCGACTTGTTCTTTTCTACTAGTTCCGTGAGCAAGCCGGAATTTAAGAATTTGATTGCTTCTCTTGCCCAGAAACCGACGTGTATTATTGCAGATGGGATTATGTCGTTTGCAATTGATGTTGCCGATGATCTCGGAATTCCGGCTATCACGTTCCGGACTTACAGTGCAACCTGTACTTGGGTTTACTTTCATCTGCAGGAACTCATCGACAATGGAGAAATTTCAGTCGTTGAAGGTACGGATTTACGGACTTGCGTGAAATCTCTATGATTAGACATTGACTCTGAAGAATGATAGAGAATAGATATATTATGAAAATGAGTGAAGATATTTGAACCTGGTCTCTAATTTATATAAATAACATTATTTTATCAAAATATGATCACAATGATTGTCATATATAACGGGGGAATGGTTTTCCAAGTTCAGTGACGATTTGAGAATCTATGTTTAAATCTTCTAATATTTAATTAGGATGTTTAAATCTTCTAATATATACATAGGTTAATATTTCATTTCATTACATCAAATATATCCATAATCAATTTTGAAGAATCTATGTTTTAAATATCTACGTTCTTTATACCATCTCTAACCCAAATAGAGATTATCTCTAAAATATAGATGGGTTTCTCCTCCGTCCGTCAAATAGAGATTATCTCTAAAATACAGAGGGGCCTCCTGTACATAGCCCCTTATCCCCAATAACAGGGGACATGTAGTAGTAGGTCTCTCCCTTATGGAGAGGCCTCCCCTTCTTAAGGATCTATGCTCCTTAATAACAGGGGGCCATGTAGCAAGAGGCATACGGAGAGGCCTCTTCTCTTTAGAAAAATTTGATTTCTCCTCCAACTCATCTCTATTTGCCGTCTCCATTATAGTGAATCACTCAATCTCCAAATTGTACATATAGAGGAGGGATTTAGAGATGTCTGCAATTTGCTGTAATGTCATTCCGTAAAATGCAGACTAGACCCTGGCCTTTTTTTCCCCATATTTTTCAGTACTCATGTTTTCATATTTTTAGTCTTCATATTTTATTTGTCGCAATTTTTTATCACCTCATATAATTTACGTTATCTTGTACTTCTTATCTAATCTTACTTGCTGATTACAATATTTTTTTTTATTTTTTCATGTTTATTTAATTTCAAAAAATCAACCAAATAACTCTTTTAATTAAGCTCGATTAATTCAGTCATTTTACAGAATTTGATCAAGCTCCTTCTACAGAGCTTGATCAAGTTTTGTATTAAATTTCCAATTAATTGACTTAATTACTTGTTTAATGACTCAATTTAGTGTAATATTTTTTATTTATAAACTATGATAAATTGTTGTAAATTAAGTGGAATAAGAAGGGGATAAAATTTGGAGATTATGGGCTGAAGAAAGTTAAAAGAAATAGAGATGGTAAATCTCTATTTTAGAAAATAGAGGAAGGGGGAAATAGAATTTTTAGTTATAGATGGCCATAGTAGTTCATTTTTTATTTATCCAAATAAATTAAGAACAGTTTGGTCAAGAATCAAGGTTCGTCTGTTAAGAGTGGTATTATATTCTACTAAAGTAAGAAGAAACATTGCACATTGAGAGACAAATGTCAACTGGTTTTTTGAGGAGAGCGAAATCCGTCTTACATATTTGTCATACAAAGCACACCTCGCCAATGCTTCACTTTGTCAAGTTTCCTGGAATCATCATCTTTTCTACTGGTATTATGGACAGGTAATGGAGGCAAGGACAAGCACATTACTTGTATTCCTGGGCTAGAGAACGTCTTGAGACGCCGTGATCTTCCAAGCATCTGTAGGCTCCAACCGGACAATCCGATCCTACAATTTTATGTTACACAGGCCTCGAAAATGAAACGCGCTTGTGCCCTCATACTCAACACTTACCAAGAACTTGAAAATCCAATAATCCCTCATCTAAATTCCATATTCCCCACAGTTTATACAGTTGGTCCGTTACACACACTCTTGAACTCCATCACAACCACAGATTCTCCATCAAGAAATTCGTCGAGTTTGATCAAGACAGACGAATCCTGCATCGAATGGCTTGATTCTCAGCACCTGAAATCGGTACTCTATGTAAGTTTTGGCAGTGTGATAACTTTGTCTGATGGCCAGTTATTGGAGTTCTCACATGGGATTGTGAATAGTGGGAAGCCATTTTTATGGGTCTATAGTGGACCGGGTAAGATCCCAGAGGAACTGAAATGGGAGATCGGAAGATGGGCCGTGTAGTTAATTGGGCTCCACAGGAAGAAGTTTTGGCCCATAAAGCAGTGGGTGGGTTTTTCACTCACAGTGGATGGAACTCAACTTTGGAAAGTATTTCTTTTGGTGTTCCCATGTTGTGTTGGCCTTCGGCGACGGACCAGCCGGTGAACAGTAGGTGTGCAAGCGAGATATGGAGGGTTGGGATCGACATGAAGGACACTTGTGATAGATCAACGGTTGAGAAGCTTGTCACAGATCTAATGGAGGGTAAAAGAGAAGAAATCATGAAATCAACCGTTGAGAAAGCAAGACTTGCCCATCATAGTATTCTTGATGGTGGATCATCGAATGGCAACATTAAGAAACTCATAGAAAACATAAGATCGGTTCATTCAAAATGCAAATTATAAATTCCGTGATTTCAAACAATTTTGATCAATTATACAAAAGGGTTTGTTACTGGGGGTGAAAGATGTAAAAACCTTTTTGACACGGACTATAATAATAATAATAACAACAACAATAATAATAATAATAATAATATTTATTATTATTATTATTATTATTATTATTATTAATAATGTAGTGCTGCTCCCCCCCCACCAAAAAAAAACCAAAAAAAAAAAAAATGAAGGAAAAGAAAGGAAAAAATTGTTTGGGGGCAGTCAAGTGTCGTGTTATGTGTTATACGTGTTATGCTTTTCAGAGCTAAATTTCAAGATGCAATTAAAGTTCAACATTTTGTTTTTCTAATTTGTCAAGCAACATATGCTTCCATTATTACAAACATCTCATTAGAACAAAAGTTACATATTAAGAAAACCACACCAAAAAAAAGATAAAATAAAAAAAAAATTCCCACACATAGTGAACAGACATTGATTGCAACTCCAAAGCAAGCAGTTGATGAAAAATAATTGATGTGCTCTTATTCAGCCACTGATTTCAATGGTCTTGACAGCAGGCTTCTTCACCTCCTGCTTAGGAACTGTAACAGTAAGAACTCCGTGTTGGAGAAATTGTGTTATTTGTGTGATATTAGTGTAACATAAAATTAATTAAATCAAACACATTATTTCAATTAAAAATAAAATAGAAAGCTAGAAGGAAAAGTTAGAAAGGCTGGCCTAAGAGAGTCGTGTCAATGACACTGTCCTAAAGTAGTGTTAGCCTGTATTATCGGCGTGACACTTCTCTAAGATAAAACCCTTAGCTCTCAGCCAATACTCCGTCCATGAGCACGATCACAGGAAGTGAAGAACGAGCTTCTATCGTATTGCTAAATAGTATAAAATAGATAGTTATACATGAGGGATTTTTACTAACTTTTCTTATATCATTCTCAAATGATAAGAAGACCTCTTTTATAGAGGTTAAGTTATAACCCCCACATGAATACCATAATGGTAGAGTAAATTCATGCATAATGGGGTTATAACATAATAGGAACTTGAAACCGAAAAAGTAAAACCAAATAAATTATGAAATAAAACAAATGAATGTTTTAAAGTTTCAAATAAAATGTAAGTTACAACAATGTCCCACAAACTTTAAAACATTCAAAATAAAAATAATATATATAGTGGCAATACTATACTGTGTAATAGGCGTCGGTGTCCTGCGACTTGAACCTCGCTTAGTGATGACAACTTCCATTTGATAGAACCATAATGGACTAAAGCCTTGAATTAGGTCTCTTTGCTAAATTTCAATTATCCCACACACAGTATCGATTTAGGCTCAAGTTTTTAACGAATAGCGCTATTAATGGCCATGCGCTCTTATCTTAATTTTAGTAAGAGTATATAGGGAATAGTCCAATCCCATAACCACGGCCTCATGACAACTCTTACATAGGTGAGTCCTCCAAAGGCACGTGTGACCCGCGCCTCTCGAGATTTCTCGCCTCGTAACTCATTCAGGGTTGAACCCTTCCTAACGTCACAATTTTAGCACTATCACCATACGTATGTGCACAAATAATATAGTGCTATGAGTCACGCATTGCAGGTTATTTCTACCACATTGAACCTTCTTCATGGGATCTCAAATCACAAAGGTTGGGTTACTCCTGGAGGTGACTCCCTTTTGGGTTCATTCATCCCGCTCGATGATTAATTGTGACCTTTTAGACATATTTTGCGGAACTGACATTTTATGAATTTTATGATTTTTCACATTTCTTAAGATATAATAAATTCTTGTGCTTTATGTTATTAGGATAACAATAATACGTCATATACAAAGTGCAACTTCTCATGCCAAAAATTAAAACCCCCACACTTTCAAGAATTTCTAGGTGAGTAGAATTTTCTCAATAATAAGATTGTCTTTGATAATATTATGAAAATTTTGATAATATCATGAAAAGTTAGCACTCTTATATAGTTTCATTACCTGGTTGAAATTGTTCCTCCAAACCTTATTCAATTCTTAAAGAATTATGCACTTGATTTAAAGTTCTTTGTGTAGGTCTTTAGACTTTCGCTAAACAAGAAGGTCAGAGAGGTCAAAATTTATCCGTCATGCCTATTAAAATATTCACTAAATTAGGACCCTTTTCTCTTTTACATACTAAACCTTGAAATTCATGTAGTTATTTATTATAGACATCCACCTATCAATAGAGCATCATTTATCCTGTACTTGGCCTCTAAAAGTTTACCAAAGTCCTTTAGCACTAGTGATATTTTGTTAAATATAATCTAGCATATGGGAAAGAGCTCTTATGATTCACTTATGAAAATGGAATTCAAATTGTTCTAATTTATTCTAAAGTTAACCAATACCTCTTTGGTTTTTGCCATTGTTAAACTTTTTCGCATTAAATTTTAAGGTCTAACACTATTAATATCATCATGAGAAACCATTCTTACACTAAGAATTATGAAGGCAGATAAATAGCTGAAAGTAAATAAATTATCAATATCACATATACACCGAGGAAAATAATTTTGCGAGCATACTCATCTTCAAACAAATATAAGACAGTTACAAAGAATTTAAGATGAAATTTAAACTTCAAAGAAGCATAAATAGAATAGATATATTAAAATGATTGGAAGTACTAACAGAATTTCCTAATGATTGTAAGATAATCAAATTCCATCCTCTTGGTTTTTGACAGAAACTTTCTAAGCAATATTCAAACATATATATCACATAAACCATATAGGCTTCGATGCAATTTTCCTCTTAAGATAAATGTTATATATAATTGCATTTCATCAATTGCAATAGTTCACACCTTTGATGCTTAGCATAAAGTTAAACAAGTTTAAACTACAAAAATTTCATGTAAATGTAATTTCTATTCTCTTAGGACCATTAAGATCAATAGAGCACCAGAAAACTAAACAAAACAAGAAAATCCTACACTTAGCAAGAGTACAGAAAGATAATTCTCTCAAGTATTTCATACAGATTATATATAAAGAGCAACTGGATCGTATCCAACCACATATATTCAGCTTTGTCCACAACATTTCACTTTAATTAGAATGCATGGGATCCCAGCTTCACCACCCAATATGATGTTTCAGACTTCTTAGTACACATTAAGACAAATGTCAAATAAAGACAAATGGTTGTTTTGCCCAGTTATTGGATAAAGGAAGCTCTAAAACACCTTAAGTGAAACATCAAGGATTTGGTCATAATATATATGTATGGACCAGGATAACCATAAAATTTCAAATATCAAATACTTATTGAAATTTCTGGTATCTCTAGCTAATTAGTGTGTATTCTACCACAACTCTTTCTAGTACCCTACAGTTCACTTTTAAAGTTCTCACATGATTAGCACCATAATTGATATACATCAGCAAAATTTTCTATATTCACGATAAAACATCAGAAATAGTTTTCTTTGAGAACTATGTGTAAGACAATATTAATTACCACACAAAACCCCATGGAAATCCAATTCAACAAGATGATGCAAATCCAATTTAAAAATTTCAAAAACATAGACAGCCTTTTATGTTCAAAGAAATAAAGAACTTCGGTCTCAAATCAAAGCAATTCAGAAAACTTTCCGAGAGGAATTATTCAGAAACTTAGTGCATCAGAATCAACTAGTTTCGAAAGACAAAATTAAGTAATAAATCAGTTCTGAATGATATTAAATTGGTTTAGAATGAAACTAAGCTCTTGTCACACAAAATTGGTTTACAATGTGAAGCCTAAGATGAACCAGTAAGCTTCAGGAAACAATTAGGCAGCAAAGCAAATAATACTTTCCAATCAACATAATGCAATTTAGACAAATTGATTGCATAAATGACAAAAGCAGAATATGTCCAATTGTATATTTAAGAATAAAATGTAATGTTACAATTTCAAAACCAGAAATAAAGTTAATTATAAACTTACTACTTTATCTAACTTGCGGAACTATGATTAGTAAGATAACAAGGAAAATGATTCTAGCAACTAACAAATTGAAATGATATCTAACAATATAATATTGACCAACTATATGCTACTGGCATATGGAACTTTAGCGTGCATCGTTTACTAACAAATCAGTAAGCAATTAAAACAAAAAATTAGATTTATGTAGTATGAATTCAACAAATATTAAGGGGTTGTTTGATTTTCTTTATAATTTCAACTTATAATGAAAAATTATAATTTGTAGAAATGAATGGTGGAGATTTAATTGAAATTTAAAATGTATGGTGATTGTTGAGTAGTTGTCAAATCAACAGTCAAATCATGGTAGGTGAAATTATAAGTTGAAATTATAAAGAGAATCAAACAACCACTAACTCACACGTAACACGACCTTAGATTGTTGGGGAAATTGTGTTATTTGTTTAATACTAGTGTAACATAAAATTAATTAAATCAAACACATTATTTCAATCAAATAAAATAATAGAAAACTAGAAGAAAGAGTTAGAAAGGCTGGCCTAAGAGAGTCGTGTCAAAGACACTGTCTTAAAGTCGTGTTAGCCTCCCCTCGTGCGGGTATTATCGGCGTGACACAGCTCTAAGATAAAACCCCTAACTCTTAGTTAATACTCCGTCTATGAGCACGATCACAGGAGGTGAAAAACGAGCATCTATCGTATTGCCAAATAGTATAAAATAGATAGTTATACATGAGAGATTTTTACTAACTTTTCCTATGTCATTCTCAAATGAGAAGAATACCTCTTTTATAGAGGTTAAATTAAAACCCCCACATAAATACCATAATGGTAGAGTAGATTCATGCATAATGGGTTTATAACATAATAAGAACTTGAAATCGAAAAAATAAAACCAAATAAATTATGAAATAAAACAAATGAATGTTTTAAAGTTTCAAATAAAACGTAAGTTACAACGCTCCGTTCTCCATGGTCGCCTGCACCTGATCAGTTTTTACATTTCCCGGCAGATAAAACCGCCTGAGAAATTTTCCTCTGGTCCTCTCAATCCGATGCCATTTGTGTCCTTGTCTTCTTTTTCTACAGCCCTTTCACCGCTGATCTGCAGAACTCTTCCTTCTTCAACCTCCACTTTGACCTCTTCTTTCCTCAGGCCGGGAACATCGGCCTTGAAAACGTTAGCTTCCGGCGTCTCCTTCCAATCTACACGTGCATTTGCCGCTATAGGAACCTCGTTGCCGGATTGGAAAGTTGGGAAAAATTCATTCAGAATTTGAGGAATCAAAGACATTTTGCAAGTGTTGTTTCTTTGGAAAACTATTAAGGTTGGCAAGCTAGTGAGCCGATTAACTCGATTGGAGTGAGCTAACATACGAATCAAACTCAAATTTATAATTGGTGGGGAAGGGACCCATGAAGTTTCAAGGGACTTCCACAACAAATAAATATAGAATTATTAATTAATTTATTATTACACATAATAATTAATTAATTCAGTGGCGTTGAAAGCACTCTCTAGAAAATTCCTTCTCCATTTACCACATAACAGCTTTATACATATATATACACACACACACCCGCATATGCATATATATACATACACACACTAGTGAGCACACGTATGTTGCACGTGTTTTGTTTTATTTTTAGCTAGAATCCACGTGGATAATTTAGTATAATTCAGTAGTTTAGTTAGTACAAAATAATATTGAAGCATTAACATAGTTAACATAGCTAAATAACAAGAGAGAAATTGGAGGCACCACAAGGTGCATTCATCGAACAAAATTTTCTTTTGGTATGCTTTCTTTTAATTAACTATGACAGTATGTGTCTTAGTGAAATAACCAAGTGAACTAATCATAAAAGGAAAATTATATAATGCATATGTATAGTGTCCAATTCTCTGCAAATGAGACAGGAAAATATTTCAATTCTAGTTCTCCATTTCAATGCATTAAACTGAGGGAAAAATGTGTAAGATTACAACTACTTTCAGCTTTTAGTGTACCCTACATACAAAATTGGCGTTAGTTCCAGTATTGGACACACAGCCATTTATGTAAGAAATGACATTTAAAATAACCTGAGCCAATTTGGAAATCAAAAGATGGTCGTTCAATTGATTGAACAGTGTGAACTACAATTAGCATATCATCCTTTAATCCATCCTCAATGTCGACCACAGACTCAGACTCAACCCAAGCATGCATTCATAGTGTCCGACAGTGTAGAATTCCTCATAAAAATCTCAATTAGTTCACCAACGTTTGAAATCCTAGCCATTGCTACCACTGGCAGTAGCTAATCTCGAAGAAATGCCTACCTTGTCCGAAATGCATCCCCAAGAAAACACCATCTTTTGACCTCAGCATAAAAAGCAAGAGAAACAAATGAAGCCAAAGTTGCAACTTAGTTGAATAAAATCCATCAGACGGACAAGTTCCTAGCATATGCAAGCTATTAAGTAGTAACAACAAATCTAAAAAAGGGGATATAAAACCAATAATAATTGTAATATTTCATTAAATATGGCCTTAAGCCAAGAACAAAATTTGAAGCAAATCCATTCAATAACCAGGTTCAACAACTGATGGACATGGAGCACTGAAAGCTTACCCCATTACATTAATAGACCAAGAACCATCCCCAACACAGTAACTAAACATTTCCTTGTCCAAAGGACAAGAGCATTCTAGTGTGTTAATAAGACTAAAAGCTATTCCTTAGATCATTATAACAGAAAGAATCCGTTTCCAATTTATTTCCTCAGGTCATTTGTACTGCAAATTTTCCCATTATATGTACTGCTAGATGGTTTCTCTTCAACTCTCAATGACCTAAGCCGATATTGTTTATTCTAAGAAATCAAAATTTCAAGCGTTCTACCTGTTCTTAACTATGAAGTCTTTTTCATATGTTGTCTAGGCAGCTCCTTCTCAAGAATTATTTATGCACAACTACACATCAGTTCCTACAAGTCTATAGTTGTTTAATGGAATAGTTGGATTTTTTCTGGCAATATATTACTGAGAAGCAAGTTTTTCATGCCAAAAAAAGTTACTGATTCCTTGACCCGGTCAAGATTATTCTTGTAAATGTCTTACAAAGCCACCAAATCTGCCTCGGCAGGATTAGTGCTTCGGATTTTACAATTTTTGCCTCTCATTGGATCTTCAAAAATCACAAGTATTTAGAACCTATTTTCCAATTCATAGAGAGGAGTGATTGACAGAGAAGGAAGTGTCTTTTGCAAAAAAACAACCAGTAGAGCAGAAAATTATCAGAAATTATGAAAAATTAATCGAGTAATTTCATTGGAACAATCTCTCAAACACCTTCCAAGCTCTAGGTTTCATTCTAATTATTTAGCAAATCCAAATACTAAGTCTAGCCTGAAAGGATCATTTCGGGAACCGAGTTTCAATTGCTATCTATAGAAACTACAAACAAAACGCGACACCTACACAAAAACCCCAAAATCTGAACTTAGGAAAGTGCCATAGGATTTTTGATGGGAGAAGATTCGAGATGATACAGAGAAGAGCGTACAAGAAACGGAGCCGTGGCTCGGAGAGTTTGGTGGAAATTCTACGAGGACAAAATGAGGCTCAAAAACTTTAAAAGAAAAAAGGAAAAAGGTTAACCGAGAATATTCTTATATAATATAGTAGGATATATATATATATATATTAGTTTAGCATGAACTTTGCACATGTTTTGTTTTATTTTTTGTCTTGAATCCGCATGGAATTTATAGTTTGTTGAGTTTGTTATGACTCACAATATATAGTTACAAGAGTTCCTTTCAAGCACTTTCCAGAAGCTTTGTTAAAAAACTTCCCTCCTATGTGACATGCATGGAATACATTCTATGTGGATTTAAAATATACATGGTATGTGCTTGAAATACACATGACGTATATCTATACATGACACATAGGGTTTGAAGTTTTTTAATAAAACTTTCAAGAAGTGTTTGAAAATTTTTCATAGTTAAAAATGAAAAATAAAATGAGAAAACCTTCAAATCAGAAAAACATTGATAAAATAAAAAATAAGAAATAAGGAAAAAAAACTATAAAGAACACTCATAGCACCCCCAACATAACTAATACAACACGTCAAACATAAAATGTCAACAAACTCTTCTGATGCAAAATCTTAGAAAATAGGTACTGTAATTGCATAAGAAAATAGGTACTGTAATTGCAGAAATTATGAAAAATTAATCGATTAAATTTCATTGGAACAATCTGTTAACACCCTGCAAGCTTTAGGTTTCATTCTAGTTTTTTAACAAATCCAAAAAAAAAAAAAAAAAGATTAGAAAAAAACTCAATTGCCTGCAATGTGGACGAATCAAATCGGAACGACCAAAGAAAAGGAAGAAGCAATAAGCTGAGAACGGTGAGCAGTCATTTGGGGTTTTTCTGCTACAAAGGAAAACGAGCCAATTTTAAAGCTTATAGGAATCACCAAATTTGCAGCAACAAAGCTACCTAGAAAAAAATTATGCAAAAACATAGGACTTACTTGCAATATGGACGTATCAGATCGAAACGGCCAAAGAAAAAGAAGAAGAAAAAAGTGTAGAAGTTTCTGGGACAGTGTAGGCTTAGCAAACTTTATATATATATATATATATAATGGGGAAAAAAAAGGAAAAGTTATTGTTGCTCACAAGAACAGTAACTGAGAAGAATATTCTTATATATAATAGGATATATACTAGTTTCTTACCCATGTGTTGCATGGGAAGTTTCATCATGCAACGATCCAAAAATTTTAATGCCTAAATAACATTCTTGAAACTATTTTACTTGTCAAAGGTATCTATATATATTTTTTGCACTTCTATATGTGATATAATAGGCATTAAAGTAAAAAGAGAGTGATGATATGGCAGCCACGTGAAAGTCATGTGACAGCTGGCATGACAACTTTTATGATGTGCCAACATATCCCACATATGAGGGAATATGTGGAGGCATAATAAGTTTAGTATCCCATTTTGCATATATGGAAAATGAATGTGAGAAAAATAAATTTAGTGTCCCATTTTGCTTGCAAGACAAAAGAGCGTGAGGAATAGAAAGACAAATGGAATTCATGCAACCTAGAGCTTAACTATAAAAGGAAGTACAAACCTATTCCTCCAAGTGCGCAACGTCATCTTCTTTCTTCTCTCTAGAATTTGTATTCCAAGTCCTTCATTTTTTAGCCTTCCTTTATATTAATCCCCCAACTGTCAAACACTTATACTTTAATACTTTGACCATCCAAAGACTAGACCCTCAGGTTTCACTTAATCCCTAAGCTTTTGAAAGATTACAACTTTAGTATCCTCTTTTAGAAACAGACAAGCTGTAAGAGAGATCTTATCTTAGAACTCTAAAGCTACATGTAATTCCCCCCTTCTTAGGAAATAAATCCTAACATATAAGAAAGCTAGAACTTGTAGAATGTAAGTTATTTAACCTCCTGAGTTCAATAAATGAAGAGATTTAAGAAAATTATCATTTTTTGCTAGAGGTATCTATCCCCCTAATAATTGCTTCACTTGATTTGATCTTTAACATATTCTTCGGTATTTATTTTGAGTAGGGAATTGAAGAGAAATTTCTCTATTGGCTGTGAGTAACGAAATTGCTCTTGTATTGACAAACCCTAACGTTGTGTATTTGTACTTATATTGATTGAATTTGTGAGTAACATGATTGCAATTATATTGATGTCTGAATGTTTGCACTTGTATTGATTTCATGTTACTCTTGATTATGCCTTGATTATATGGATCCTTTAGTATTTATACTTATTGGCTTTGTTTTGTGATATATATGCATGAGGAATTACTAGGCTGGTATCGTACTTACCCGTTAGAAGTATTGATATCTCCCTTGACATATTAGGAATAGTTCACTCTCTATTGGAGGTATTGATATCTCCTTTCACGTGAATAGGAGAACGATTATTTAAATGTATATGCACTATTAAACGGACGGGTCATGGGTACCCTATTATTGATACCAAGTGTCTGGGCCTCTCTAATAAGAGCAAGTTGGAGTTTTAAATTAATCGACACATTCCGTAGTGGGCTTTTAGAAATTATAAATGATTTATAAAAATTTAAAAGATTAAATATTCAGGGCGCTATAGCAGTTATCATTTACCGTTTATATAAGATGGGGAGCACTCGTGCTTATTACTATTGTAATATGGTTCAATTGGTTTTCTCCACACTCTTCAATTCATATGGTGGTTCAACCGGTTGGGGACACGTTTGGAAGCCCAAAATCCAACCATCAACGCTTTTTTTTAAGAAATGATATGGCTCTAGATGTGTGACACCAGTATGCATGGTGTTAGACACCATATAACATGCATTTAAGCACACCACATGAGAATCCCATATAGGTTCACATGTATCATTTCTACTTTTTTTTTACCCGATTATGAAATCATGGTTAATGAAATTCAGATGTAATTACTATTGGTGCTACTTAACATTATTTTTATAAAAGTCATGAAGTATTTAATCTAGATTCGTTTTAAGGCTTTTCAAAAGTCAAGGTATATCAAAAGTCAAGTCACTTAAAAAGTCTCAATAACTCTTATAGTATGAGGCGGATTTTGTGAGATTTCTTAAATTGACAAAGACTGTGTAAAAATAATCTAGTGTTAAATATATGACACTATTTAGTGTCATATGATCATGTAGCATATATTGAAACATGTCACATAGTTATATTTTCTTATGTAGCGTGTCATGACATGTATGGCACCATATGATGCCATATACCTAGTACTAATTCGGGAGTAAGACTTCGTAAGATTTCTTAAAACTTCTGTGCAAAACGTCTCCAAAAATCTCACATATTTAAATATTTTCTAATCTTATACTCCCTTCATCTCACTAAGATGAATAATTCTGATGACGCATGTACAGAATATATGAATAAGTGACATTTATTTAGCACAATTTCATTAGGCGATTATCACATATATACTTTTTTATCATTCAATACAATTATGCCATATCTACAATGTCATTTATTCCCGTCTCCCTAAAATTCTTTAGGGTAAGATAAACTTGTATTCATTTTCACAAGAACTAAGAAAATTTAAGAGTATTTCTTACCATACCCTCTTATTTCCTAATTATTTTGCTTTAATCGTTTGACTTTGTTAATAATATTGTACATTAAATAGGAGGATATTAGAAAACTAAGATTTCAATAAAGCGATTAAGGAATTTCTCAGTTGGTGTGAATAAAGAAAATGACGCTTATTATGTGGTTGATTGATGTTCACTTTCATAATTACATGGCTTCCAATACCAGGCTTCCATGAACTGCTTGACGTTAGTGGACAGTTTACAAGAATGACGACTAAGCTTTTCTTTGCCGCTAATAAAAATGCATAAAATACATCAAGTTGAAAGCCATGCTCAGTCCACTCAATGGCATATATAATCACCTTCATCTAAACATCTAATAGGGCACTAAATGTCCTCATTACTTAAATGCAGTCTCTAGCCGACTTTTTCAAGTTCCAAAGGTGTTAGAACTAGCACTGTGTATTGTTATATATCTTGGACTGATTCAAGCTAACAAGATGCTCCGGTTTAAAATCAACTAACCTGCAGTTTCCTGTCTTCATCTAGACTTTGGATTTTCATCTACCATATCCTTCAAGGTATTATGCCAGGAATTTGAGGGACAAGCGGCTTAGGTTTTTTGCTTTTCTCCACCAATATGGCTTGCGTATTCAGAATAACACCAGCAACAGATACAGCATTCTGAATTGCACATCTTAAGGCTCGGGAAGGATCTATGACGCCAGCAGTCATCATATCTTCATGTCTCCCAGTCATCGCATTGTATCCGACTTTCCAGCTAGAAGTCCGAATCTTTTCCACAACCACAGCACCATCAACTCCTGCATTAGCCGCAATCAATCTAGCAGGTGCAAGAAGAGCCTGAAAGTCAATGCTAATAATTACCATCCTAATTTGTAATCCAAAAATTTGACGCAAATTCAACCCTAAAACACGAATCTAGAGATACTGCACTGATGGTAAACTAATGCAAGTACCAAGAATATTTATACAAAGGGGTTACATAAAGCCAACACAGGTTTTGCACTTGCATATGAAGCTTGCGGTTCAGAATAAAAACGTAACAGCCATTGTAGCACAACTATTTCATTCCACTGAGCTAAACTGTAAATTTCTAAACATAAGCAGTTAACGCAGTCTTAATGCAATTGTATAGTGTCATTAACTGCTCTTTTGTGCTAACACCAACAGCATCAGCACTATTTTCCCAAGGGAAGACAACTTAGCAATAAACAGTATGCACAAAACAAAATATGGATAGACATATGGCAAAAGGAAATAGGATAGGCAGCATACCATTCCTATAATATCAGCGCCAATCTGCTCATCTAGATCCTCAAATAATTTCTTAATGTTAGGTATTTGTTCTCTGAGATGTATGAAGGTGGCCCCACCACCAGGTACTATGCCTTCATCTATGGCAGCAAAAGTGGCATGCTTTGCATCCTCAATTCTTAGTTTCCGATCTTCAAGTTCCACCTCAGTGTGTGCTCCTACTTTTATTACAGCCACTCCGCCGCAGAGTTTTGCAATTCTTTCTGAAAGCTTTTGTGCCAGATACTTATTATCTGTCTCAGAAAGATCTTTCTTTATCTGCATAATCCTTGCTTGAATTTCAGCTTTAGTAGATGGATCGGCAACAATAGTTGTACAATCATTTGTTACAGTTATTTTTCGTGCAATACCAAGCTGGTCAGAAGTTGCACTGTCAAGAGTCAAGCCCAAATCTCCAGAGAGAAAATCAGCACCTGATTATAATACAGTAATGTTAATCTTATTAGTGAAACACCGTTACAGAAAAAGTTATTGATGCAAGCATAAATGGAACATACAGAAAGGTCTCCGACAAAATAGAGAGGAAGTCCAATTTTCCTTGAAATGCTCCAAGACCTTGACATACCCTACTCATATATATACTAAGACTTCAAATCACCTCAATAAATATACAAATCAATCTATCGTAGAGACTGAAGACAGAAAAGTAGTCTTATAGCAAAAATCTATCAATACGTTAAAGAATTCCAATCAACTTACTGTTTCCAAAATAACAAGGCATGAGCCTCATACAAGGTTTTCATTCAGAATCCCCCTTTTTGAGGTTACACTTGACTTTACACCAATGCATCTGTGGCATGCTCAGCTTGGTCTTGCCCTTCTTGGGCTGTTACTCCAAGCCTAGAACACTATAAACTTGGTATTTTAGTTTGTCTTAGAAAAATCCTAACCTGAAAAAGTGAAACGATAAGAACTGGAAATTATACGAATAGCTTATGGACACATCTAGTCTTGTAACTAACTAAAATTTCATCTAAAATTGCAGTTTTTCCACAGACGAAGAATACTAGTTCCATAGGTTGATTCATTTGTTTCCGAGTTTGTTGTAGAATGTTTATTGTTCAGTGATTACTACTCTGTTAATTTAGCCCCTGTTAATTTCTATTTTGAAATAGGAACAAATACTGTGAAAATGAGTGGTGGAAATTTGTATAGTACATGTCGGTCTTATGTGATGTGGATGTGATTTGTTTGACCAAATTATGTTTTGAACTAAAATTAGTTTGCTAGCATGGGCTTATAATTTATTATTTTCCATATTCCCTTTTATGCTTCTAGTTACAAATAATAGTTGGAATTTTGTTGAAAAACGTTTCACTGTACAACTTTTAGATGGTTTCCTTTTTGTTACTTCTACAGCCTTTAGAACTTTTATACTGGATTATGTTGATGCTCACCAATTGCCACTTCTTAAAGGCAAGACGCCTTAACGCCCTAGTCAGCCTAAACTTCAGATCAAATGGAAATGATTCTTCAGACATGCACATAAGCATCATTGAAAACAGATGAAAAGATCCAAGCAAATTCAAAATTTTATGTTTCATTTAAGGCTCAGAAAAACATGGCCATTTTGAGAGACGTGTAAACCTACCTGTCAAAAGTGCAATGTCTTGTAATATTGCTTTCTTTCCATCCCCAAATCCAGGACACTTTACCACACAAACATTAATTGTGCCCCGCATTTTGTTCACAACAAGAGTTTCCAGTACTTGACTTGAAATATCTTCAGCGATGATGAGCAAAGGAACACTTAATTGGGTGGTCTTTTCCAGCAACGGAACAATCTCTTGGACAGTTGATATCTTCTGATCAGTGACAAGAACTCTAGCACTTTCAAACTCCACTGTAGATTTGTCTTTGTTTGTAATGAAATGAGAAGACATGTACCCTTTGTCAATCTGTAAGGAAAGAAAGCCTAAACAGAAATCAAGAAATAATAACTGATGGAAAAAAGATGTGTTGCATATGCCAAAAAGAAAAACAGAAATGCTAAATGAAGCTAAATAATCAAGAGATAATTAGAACTAAGAATTTCAGATTTTCAATTAAGCATTTTACTGAAATAACTTTACAGCTTATCACCATAATAGACAATCTGTAAATATTCATGATGGAAGTTTATAGACCAATAGATCAAAGGAAAGAAGAAGACCAAAGACGATCCATTTCTCTAGTGAAAAGCCACAAAGTTTAGTCTCAACAACGTTGAAAAGATCGCCTGTGTCAAGACATGTCATACAGCAGTAGTTTTCATTTCATAAAACATAGCAATAGAAACATGATGATTTATACATTCAGTATTCACACTTCAATTTGAACTCTGCTGATCCCAAGTAGCAGCTGAAATACAATTTCTATTGCTAAATTTTAGGAATAAGCAAGGACTCTCTACTCAGAGCTAAGGAGCATAGACGTAGCCACGACATACACACGATACAGCATATTGACATGTGATTTTTTGAGTTAGGGCTTGTGCAATCCTGGATTTAATTTCAGGAATAAGCAAGGACTCTCTACTCAGAGCTAAGGTGCATAGACGTAGACACAACATGTACATGATACAGCATATTGACATGCGATTTTTTGAATTAGGACATGCGTAGTCCTGGAGACATTTATATAAATATTTGAAATTTTAAATTTTATATATCATCTCTTAATATGTACAATTTCTAATATAAGATGTGCAAATACAGGCACCTTTAAAGCATCTCCTGAGTGTTTGTAATCTACGTTATACATAAAAGTAGGGGAAAAGGGCACTTGACTTGCAGGATGCATGTAAGAGTGTCCGGAGAGTGCGGGTGTCAGAAGAGTGGTCAGGTTTTGACGTGATAGATATGGGACCCTCTAACTTAGCAAAAGCATCCATGCAACATAGAGTCTTATTAAACAATTACCTTCATTCCTTCTTCAATCAGAACTGAGGTTTCAGATGATGAGGACGATTCAATAGATATAATTCCATCAGGACCAATTTTATTAATAGTTTCAGCTATTAAGTTACCAATGAATTCATCATTCCCAGCAGATACTGAAGCTACGGCTGAAAAGATAAAACTTAAAAAAAATTAGCTTTTAATAAGTAGAAGTCCAAAAAAGTACGGGTTAATGTGGATGGAAGATCAGAAGATGAACCTTTTATGTCATCACTCCCTGTCACAGAAAAACTTTTCTCCTTCAAAATTCTAATTAATTCTTTTACTGTTTTATCCATTCCTCTTTTCAGTGAGACTGGATTTGCCCCATTAGCTATGGCCAATAACCCATCTCTAACCATTTCTCGTGCCAAAACAATAGCAGTTGTTGTACCATCACCAGCTGAAATATTTGTTTTACATGCAACCTGCAATACGCATGATAGATAAACATACAAGATAAACCATGTTGCCATTAATTTGGGTTGCCAATGTGAACAATTCAGAAAGGATATATGCAGCGGATTCTGCATTAGATGAGATAAACTTTACCTCACAGATCAGAACTACTCCTGTGTTTTCAATTGCATCAGAAAGCTCTATGGAACATGCAATAGTAACACCATCATTAATAACTTTAAGCGTTTCTGACTCTAAAAGAACCACATTTCGTCCTGCATGATTCAATGCAATGCAATGCCACTCAGCCTTTTCCAGAAATTATTTAAAAAAAAAAAAGGTATTATATAGTTACAAAAGTAAAAACCAATTCCAGTATCTCTAATTACCTTCAAGTCCTTGTGTTAACACATTACCAAAGAAACGCCAACGGAATATTCTTTGACATTAATCATCATACCTATAATGAAAAATTCAAAATTACAGTTCTTCATGATCATGGATTTTAATTTGTTTTCAGGAAATGTAGACAACTGAAACAAATAGTTTCGAAGACCAGATGTCAATATGCCACATAAAGGTACAACCTTCAATGCGACAGTACAAGAAAAAAAGTTGAAACTCAAGTTTAATTCCAAATCAAATTTTAAGAGAAAATAGCTTGTTGGGAAATAACAGAAAAAAACATGAGCCAGCAGAAGTAAGAATAAATACCCACAACCGGAAATTACCTCTAGGTCCCAGGGTCACAGTAACAGCATCCGCCAGCTTATTGATGCCAGAAAGTAAACCCTCTCTGCATTCTCTGTCAAAAGTTATTCTCTTTGGCCCCGCCTTCACCACTAACAGTCTCTCCTTCACATTAACAGTGGTTTCCTGCTTGTTCTTCTGGAAGCCATATGGATTCAACTTTATTTTAACATCCTAACAATACCCAATAAAGAAATAATTAAGGAAAAAGAAAACCAGAAAAAAAAAATGATTACAAAAGAAAGAGTCAATGGAAAAAATACCAAGTAACTTGCGTGAAAGGTAGCTCTAAGGTGGAAAAAAGAGAATTTGAGGGCCGTATCCATCGCTGCGACTGCTAGAGTCGGATAAGTAATTAATGGTATTTCTGCTTTTTTCTAAAAATCAAGAACTAATAAAAATGTTCCGTTATGGAGAACTGCTTTTTTCTGCTCGAATCTCTGCTTTTTTTCATTCCATATATATGGAGAACTCTAACTAAAAATGTTCCGTTAGTTACTTAGTTATCCTCAGACTCGCAGCATAACAGAAAATAAATCCTTCAAGACATGCTTAAATTTTTTCATACATAAAAGTAGCCCAAATTGATTTCCAAAGCATAAAATTGGGAACAGCCAATTACTTGCAAACCCACAAAATTGAACAAAAAAACATTAACACGCAAATAATAAATTCAACCATTCATCTTGTGTTTCAGAGGAAAGCTGGCGGAGTGCAGATTGGGTCGCCGGCGGGATGAAGTCAGAAGTTGCAAAGTGGGTCGCTAGGTCTGGAGGACCAGTGTCGCTGGAATTGGACAAGGAAACGCGTCGCCGCCGGGTTTTGGATGGGGAGAGGATAGCGGTCGCGGATTTTCTTTTTGTCAAGTCGTTCCTTGAAACATGCGCGTTCATTTGCAAACAAGTAGTTTAATAGACGACGAGTCTGGATTATCGTTCCTGTGAGGAAAGATTCAAGAATTGAATATTTAATTTATAATTAAAACAAGAGCAATTTTGAGTTTATTGTAAAAGTAAATACATAAATAAGAATAAAAATTAAGTAAACTAAGGAGAACAAATTATTTTTGAAAGTTTTCTTTAAGATTTATGTAGCATTGGGACTACAACTTCACCATTATTGATTCTCCTAACTATCCATTCATTAACTTAATAAAAATCAATCCTAGTTAAAGATTGAATTTACTTAATTAATTAACTAATCATCTCTAAGCTAGCTAATCCTACTAAATTAGGCCCTCTCACTTATCTCTAAGTGAGTGCGTTAACAACTCTTCTAAGTGCATTAATAATAAAAAAAACTTATGCAATATCCTTAAAGTTCAATTTACGTGACCACATTAATCACAAGCAAATCTCTTTGTCTTGTCTAAATTAATATCCTTTATCGCCTAATCTAATTCATGTATTCCTCTTTCAAGTTCAACACAAACCAATAAACATCCACAAACTCGCACGCCAAATAAGTGATAAACCATATAAAAGAACGGTGAATAATTAACTAGAAACCAACTTTTAGGCGTTAAATCAACAAATAAGCAACTAGGGTTCACAATAGGGCTACACGTTCGTCTCAAGAAAAAAATTAGTGACTCATGGAATTGATAAAACTAAGTACAAAAGAGTATGAATCTATCACCGGGTTTCAATGAATAAAGTTGGAGAAAAATTTTATTGCACAAATATTCTTTAATCCCGAGCTTCTCGTCAAAAACCGAACCAAACTCCAATAATAATCTCAAAGAAACTAAGTATTCTTAATGTATATGTGAATGTCCATCAATGTATTAGGCTTGACCTCTATATATAATGTCCAAGAAAACTTAAGAAAAGACTAAAAATCGCGCACAAATTTTATCATAAAAGGAATTCTGATCAAAAGAGGAAAACATGAAAAAATTCGCAAAAAACACCCACATGATGGATCCATGTGACCGCATGAGTCTCTTGGCGTGAAATCTGCTCTTTGCGCATGTGGCCGCCTTGGCCGCATGGAACGAAAAGTGCGGCCGCACAATTTTGGAGGGGGGAAGAAAATTTGGTGCTTCAAGAGTATCTGAGAATCTGAGATGGCCAATCAACAATTTACATACAGTTTAATGGCATTCTACCTTGATTAAAGATTCAATTACTCTCTAAGAGCACTGAGTTCGATACTTCAGGTAAATTGGTAATTGACAGTGAATGTAAGGGACCCAATTTATTGTTTAATTGGAGCCACCGACACTTGTTTTGTTCCCATATGCCAGGAGTACTGAAGCAATGGAAATTTTTTCTAAATCCCTTAAATATGGAAGGCTTATCTTTGATGTGTAAGAACTAAGAAGTACTATGTGGTCGTGAAATAGAATTTCATTTTATACATTTTAGACCAACTTATTTGTACAAAGGATTTCAACAATTAATACAGTAAAAGGATTTTAACTTTTCATTTCTAGGTCGACCCCCAATCTTCATATTTTCTTACATTCTCTCTTTTCTTCTTCTTCTTTATTTATTTATTTTTTAAAATAATAATAATTATTATTATTATTATTATTATTTAAAGGAGATATTTCCTTACATGTGAGAATTATTGGCTTGAAAGAAAATGATAAAATGGATTGAAATAAAATGTCAATTTGCACATAAGGGTCTCAACATTTGTTGTCGCTACACAAATAATCTCAACTTTATAATTTTTTGTGGAGTCAAAATAAAAATTGGATTCATTCTGCTCAATGGCAACAAATGTTCGGTGTCCTTCGCATAAGTTGGCTTTTTCCTACATTAGAGTGGTTTTATGTACAAAACTACTCTTCATATTGTCTAACAATATTCCATCCGTTTTTATCCCGTTGTTACATATCAACAGACTCTTAACAGAATGAATAATGTGTCAACTTGATAGTAAAGATAACAACATTGTTATCTAATATGACTTCATTGTTAACAAAGATAATCTAGAATTGAACACCAATTAAAAAACAACCATGTGAAGAAATATGATTAGTGTATAATAGCCTTTTTCCCCTTGTGCCTATTTTGTTTGTTTTTGTCCCCAATCTTCATAGTTCGTGTAAAAGTTATCCAAACTCGTCTATCTTGACTTTTTTTTTAGATTGTAACCTACAATTCACCAATTTGAATGTACATACGAACTTTTAAACACAATGTCACGTAATTAACTACACATATAGGGGATTTAAATAATACAATTAAACACCTATCACAAGTATATTGTCAGTACAAAAACTAGTCCCTACACCACACATCTGTTTCTTGCTAGCACTAGTGAGCGCTAGTCCCTTTATTGAGTTCATTAGATACTATTTTGTGTCGAGTAGGAGATTGTCACATAATCTATTAAATACCACCAATGGACTCCATAAAAGGACTATTTTACCTTTTTTCTTTTGTAAGGACTAAAAGTTGTTTTGGCTGATTGCTTAAGGAATAATGACACAAAAATATAGCGAGTGATTTGTTAGTCACACGTAAGGGTGATTTTGTCTAAACATGTAATAATTTTTTTTTTTTTTTTTGTCAATGTTAGTTAATGAGATATAATATATAAATTGTAATTTTTTTAATATGCTGTATGCAAATTGTAAAAATACTCTAAACACAAAAATGTGATGAATCAATGAATTCAAGTGAAAACTTTGCAAAGAAGAGGATTCACCACCACCAAGAAGGAGAATAATCTCACAAAATTTTATTAATTAATTGAATAATGCGGCTAAAGACCCCTAAAGCACCTTTAAATAGTGAATTATGTTTCTATGCTGGAAATGATAAATCATGATGTATGTATGCTCTTCAACTTTCCTGATTTCCCCTCAAGTCTACTGAAATGATTCTTTAGTTTAATTTGTCCTAATAATTCCATATTATGTTGTTGCTTTCAGCTGTTTCCCCCAACAACGTGGGAAGTAGTTTTTGCCAATAGGTAAGTAATGATCTTTTCCAGCTCTCATGGATTAGAGGTTATTCCTCAAGTAGATGCAAACTTCAATGCAAATTATGAACCTTCTCTCATTGTGTGGAGAACAAAGAACTATTATTCATTATCAAGAACAGGATCAATGCCAAATTGTGTACAAAATGCTAAAACTTTAACATCTAATGACAAGGACTTTTATGATCTATCAGTAAAGTTGAGTCAATTTCCGCACAAAATAATTAAATCAGTAAATGTACCATAAAATTACCTTAAAAAGGGGAAAGATAAAATTACAAAAAAGTAACTAAACAAAAATTGGGTCAAGACAACACAAAAAATGGAACGGAAAATTAACTAGAGAGAAGCAGCGAGCTCGCCGGCAGGTGGTTTCGGCTCCGGCAGGGAGGGGGCGTTAGAGCTGTGTTCTGAACAATAGCGAGAGCTAGAGAGAGATCTGGGGCCCGGTTAACCGTCACAAAAGGAAGCCGCCAGTCGGAGCTGCTTCGGCTTCTCCGATTGTGAGAGACATTTGGCAGTCCGGCGTGCCCGCGGGGGGAGATGGGCGCGGAAAGGAGCTCAGAGACGGGGATCAATTTTTTGTTTTGTTT
This sequence comes from Nyctanthes arbor-tristis, assembly GCA_963692815.1. Lineage (NCBI taxonomy): Eukaryota > Viridiplantae > Streptophyta > Magnoliopsida > Lamiales > Oleaceae > Nyctanthes > Nyctanthes arbor-tristis. The sequence goes on along the minus strand of CAVNYN010288685.1, from coordinate 17,281 downwards.
TTGGGGGTTCTGAGATGTGGGATGGGGGTTATTTCAGAGAAGGTGGGCCCGATCAAAGAGGGGAAATATTCTTTTACATATGGTGTGGGACCCACCTACCACGGTGGCACTCCACATCAGATTTGACTCTCCCTGAGAAAAACTTTCCACTTCAGAAGTGGTATCATGAATCCAAATTGGAGATTGCGTATCAAAATGTCAAATTTTTATATTGGATTCTTGGAACATAAGTATATTTTTAAACTTAAGCTTCTCCATATATATAACCAGAGAGGGAAAAAAAATAAATCTATTTTCTATATCGAAAAAAGAAACACGACACATATCTAATAAAGAGGAAAAAAAATAAATAAATCTATTTTCTGTATCGGAAAAAGAAACACGCACACACGTCTAATAAAAATTATCGAGAGTAAATAATTTTAATACTGAGATATGCACATGTGGCGTCACGTGAAGTCCACATAGTGCTCAAGCGCCCAACGATGCACACACAGTTCTAATGTGGCTGCTTATTGTGCGACACATCATGTGATCTACATAAATGGAAACTACATGATCTTTAGATTAATTGAGTCCCTTTATTTATAAGTAATTATTTAACTAATCTTTTATAAAATAAGGTAAATTCACCATCTTATCATTAAATTATTTTTTCACAATCAGACAATACGCAGAGGTAGAATTATGAATATACCATATTTTGTAAAAGAATGACTAAATGATTTCTTACAAATAGTATTTTCCAAATCAAAAGTGGCCAAATGTAATGTCATCTTCTGTATTGGTCCCAATTGAATTGAGCGTGCGAGGGACGCTGGTAGAGTACTCCTACCGTCCCGTTCACGGAGAAACGCTTTTATTCCACGTCCCTTTTTGTGGAAATGCAGAGGTGAGGAAACACCCAAAATGAAACTGTATTAGGCAAATTGCCAGATGCAGTCCTCAACTATATCACCTCTTGTAATTGAGCCCGTCTTAAATATTTTGGCATTTTCTTACTCTATATGTTGTGCAGTGAATAAAAAAATTGTACTAACGGTAAATTGATAAGTGTATTTTTTATGTAAAATACTTCTCTTAACTTGTTTAATTTTATGTGTAATTGAGCAGATTTCTATCTAATTTGTGTTAATATAGTTCATATAGGTGAAAAGCTCAAATTTGGGTGATATTAAATGAAAATAATGATTTTTGAACCAAATTGAGGTTTTACATTCAAGATATAGTATCAAGGTATGATGACTCGAAAGTTTGGGGTAAAAAGAACAATGTTAACAAGTTTAAGGACTGGATTGCACTTTGAGAGAACTTAAAATAGACTATTTGGGTCATATTTCAAGAGTTCGAGGCCCTTTGTGAAACATTCAAGAAATTTTAGACTTGTATAAATGAAGGGTGGGCGCGGCAAGCAAATCGCCCCCACCTGCGGCATAGCTAATTTCTCTGCTGGGGGCTGGTAGGTCGCGGCAAGCATTCCGCGGCTCGTAGCGGAAACACGTTAGACGCGTTTTTGGGTCCCTTTTTGATACAATTAAGGGTTCTAAGGCCTCTCCAACTATAAAAGGACGAAAACTCATATGAAAAAGGGAAAACTGATAATAGAAAATCACTCTTAAGGGCTTAGAGATTGAAGCGAGGGCTTGGATATTGAAGTTAGGGTTCTTGAGAAGATTGAAGCACGTCGTTCTTCGTTTGGTGTAAACGTTTTCTTCATTATTCTTCATCTTTTCTTTGCAAGAATCTAGTCATGTATTCAAACCCTATGAATTCTTATATTATGATTTCCTTTACTTTGTATAACTAATTTCCCTTGTTGAGATAATCGATGAAGCGATAGACATGTTTTGATTGTGTTCGTCTCATTCATGACTCTAATTGTTATTGCGTGCTTATTTTCTATTGTGATATTTATTTGCCTTTTATGATTCTGATCAACTTGTAATTATGTTTGTGAATTCGTGAGGAGACCGAGAGGTAAGTCACCAATTTAGCACGTCAATAAAAAACATGAACTGCATAGAAGATAGGGATATACTTTTATGATTTGTGCAATCGCAAAAATGGTTTCTTGTTAATTAATGCATTCGACTAGGTTGAAATTCACATAGAGATATAGTGGGTTTACTTAGTTGGGTATATTTGAATTTGCTCGAGAGAGATTTTTAATTAAATTTGTGAAACTGGTTGTGAGTATGTGATAGTGAATTGTCATGAGTAAAATTGCATAATTGGAACGCCTGTTTATTGTGAATTCGTTAGTCTCAACGCCTTCATTCATATATTTCCTAGTCCACTAATTTGAGTTACTTCTTACTTTTGAGTAGAAAAAGTATTTAGTTTAAATTTTAGTTTAAACAAACATCATTATTCTTTTGAAAACTTTCTAATTTCCTTGTTTAATTTGTGTGAAATTAACTTAAGTGAAGTAGGTGACAACTTTCCCTGTGGGATCGACATTCGGGACTCATCTAGTCCTATACTACTTGAACGGTATCGTGCGCTTACGATTTTGCTTATCATAAACTTTTGGGATATTATTTATTTTCATCATTCTTAGAATTTGGGTTGATGAGTAAAAGTCTAGACGACCATCGTACGAGTTTTTATATAATGAAAATTTTTGGCAACAACACGGGAGCATAATTAGAGAATGAATCTTGATTACAAACTATGAAATTTGGCATTAAATGGCCCAGGAAGGTTATTAATTAGAACTAAACTACCTAGTGAGTGGTGATGAAATTCTTAGTACCTGTTATCATCACTGTGAATGAAAACATTTTAATCTATTTATAAATAGAAAACTAACAACACTTATTCTATGAATGAATGAATGAATGCCATTACCAATATATATATATATATATATAAAATAAAATATAAAATAAAATTCCGTAGGAAGCAATGCAGCAAATCTATTATTTTCGGGACTTAAATGAAAGCCATTAAAGTAAACTGGGACCCAATATTAAAGGTTGGCATATTATGTTCTCCCATACAAAGCATATGAATAATCGCCACCCCAACAAGATATACCATAGATTCTTGACTATCTTTAAATCCCGACGTATCACTCACTCAACAAAGTTCTCTCTTCTGCTCTCCAAGAATGAATGAACATGAAAGCATGCCGATGCCGACGCCGACGCCGCCTGGTTCCATGTACAATAACAGTATGAACATGGATGATATGACCATGCACATGGCCTTTTTCTGGGGCAAAGATGTGGTGGTTCTGTTCAACAGATGGCCAAACGGCCGCCTTGGCATGTACATACTGGCTCTTGCCTTTGTCTTCTTCCTGGCATCGACAGTAGAAGTCTTGGCAGCGGCTATGACCTTGAAGCGGGTTCGGAAGAGTCCTTTGAGTGGTGGCTTGATTCTGGCTGCTGTTCATGCCGTTCGCATGGGTCTTGCTTACTTGGTCATGCTCTCTGTCATGTCTTTCAACGTCGGAATCTTCATCTCAGCGGTGGCCGGCCACGCTTTTGGGTGTTTCATCGTTAAGTACCGAGCAATTTCCGCGGCTTCTCCTTCAGAGGATGACACTCCTACATTCTAGAGTTACTATACGAGTAATGCCGTTGGTGTTGAACCAGAGTTCAGGCGTCACGTGTCCTCCAGTCCATGTATCCATTTTATGTCCATCTTTTTTGAAGTGTGATTTCTATTTCTTGTGTGATTTTATGTTCATCATTTTTACCCAAATAAAGAATAATCGACATACAAAATGGAACACTAGGATTCCAAAATTTAACATCCTGCAATTTCCATCAAGCATAATCAAGTAAAATAGAAGGAAACTGCCACCAATTTCATTCAAAAAGGATGAAGTAATTTCTGCTGTTACGCTTCGCTTCATTTTGTCTCTCACTTTGTAATAATGGTATAACATTACATTATTTCATGTGTGCAAGTGAATTTCCTTGAAAGTTAAAAATCCGAGTTCTTTTTGACTATCATGACGAGTATTATAGAGACTGACTCACAAAATCGTACATCTGTCTAGCCCAAGGGCAGCGAAGAATCTTCTGCCACCAGGCCACAGACTGGACAAAAAACCCATACGAGTTTGAGCAGTAGCCTGGGAAAAATCCTCGTTACTCTCAATAGGAGTTCCTGCGTTAGCTGGATTCTTGTTGCCACCTAGATCATCCTGATCATCAATATCCTCGGCTTTATCATGAACTTGATCTGTTGTACCATCTACTCCAGCCTCCGTAATCTCTCCAGGCTTCTTGTCAAACAATCCCTTAAACTGTTTCCGAGCTTTTCTATGGATTTCCTGTTTTGTGAGCAGGAGAGGCCATGGTTAAATTCCGTAGCCTCAAAGCAAATTTCAAACTTGTTGCTTTTTGACTAACCTGCTCCTCCTTATTGAGTTTAAGTAGAGCTGCCTTCGCAGTAGACTCGGATGTTTTATCAATGGTCATCATCTAGAAACATGTTCAAACTTAATATGTTAACGGTAAGCTATTATTGTGTGCTCAAGCGTAACTAGTTAACCATAATATCACCTTATTGAAATCTGCTCTAGCTTCTTCATAGTCTCCAACAGAAATGTATGCCATTCCCCGTCGATAGAGCGCTTTTACATGAACAGGATTTGCATCTAAGACCTGTATAATACCATAGAAACTCACATCAACTTTCATAGAAAATTTTACAAGCACAAGTGTGTGGAGTTATGGATCAAGGGAAGTTTTTCAAACAAGAAAAATTGCTTACGCTTCTTATTGATTTTATGTTAACCAAACCAAAGATATTTTTAAACAGAGATATTTAAAAGTGTCTTTTATATCATCATTTTTCAGCTATGGATTCACACCATAAATATTTTCCCAGTCAATTCTCGTTTGCCTCGGCCTAAGAAAAAAACAGAGAAGAGAGGAAGAAAGTGAAAGTGCAGTTTGAAGATAAACTGAAAGCCCAAACTGAGGGCAAGGAAACTTACCATAGATCCAAAACCTGTATTAATTCAAAAAAGAAAAAATGGTTCTTCTGAATCAAAATGATAAAGCATGAATGGCATAAGTAAGGTGGGAATAGGAGGGGATCAAGTTGCAGCGTTAATCCTAAAAATTAGGATACAGAGGGCAAGATTCAGAGGTATGACAATGCATCTGCTAGATGGACAATATGCAGCATCAGATTACCTTATTGCATGCTTCAATTGACTTCCTTGGTTCTCCCATTTTCAATAAGCAGGCAGCGACATTCAGATGCAACAAATTCTTCAAGCATTTGAAATGCAAGACAGAACAGAAAGGTTTATTTCATATATTGATTTAACTCAACAAATCTTTAACTGGTAAGAAACTTGAATTGGAAGCTTTACAGATAGATGAAACATAAACATTCCAATTTTATATATAATAAACACACTTACCCTTGCATTTGAAAATTCTTTTCCCTCCTCGTCATCCTGAGGATTGACATGATTAAATTCGCGAAGCACCTGAAAAATAATTTTCCGATATTTTAGACATCATTTTCTCTGTAACATGCATCCAACCTAAGATAATAAAAATGTAAGCTCAAGCACTACTAAGGATTTGGTAATTCAGGATTCTTACAAATCCTTGTTGACACCAAAGCAAGTCCACTACCGATACGAAAAAATTAAAGGGAGACAAACCAAACAGTGCCCAACAATGTTCACCATAAAGAAAATTGGAAACATACATGCTCATATTTTGCTTTCGCAAGACCATATTTGCCTTCTTTGAATAGCCTGTTACCCTGAAAATGAACAATTATAAAAAGTGAATTTCTGTCAGTAAGAACCAAGAGTCAATAAAAATCAGTAAATACCATTTGTCTGTGAAGTGAAAACTTCAAACTTTATTTGATTATGGCATTGCCATTTTTAAGCATAGAACCAGTGCGAACTGCAGTGGACGAATTCAAGAACCTCTTTTTAATAAGGACCCTTTATTTGAATTATTTGAATCGCAAAAATCAAAATTTCAGCATTGCATTCTGCATACTATGCATGTCTTTAACAAAAAAAAACCACTCATTCTGCAAATTTTCTCTCAAACATACTTTCCTTACACTAGACCGTGTTGGGTCACTGCAGATATCTATTCATTGCCATATCCAATTACGATTTTATATCATTCAATTGTGCTTAATATTTTTCTTAACAAAGCTGTCAAATGTCAAGTTAGCACATTGCCGACTGCCACTCAAGATAAATATCAAAGTAGTAACATACCGAAACTTGTGCTACAATAATTATTGCAAAATTGTTGTTAGATGGTCATGTCACATATACCGTGCCTTTAATCTTCTCGACATCCTCCATTATTTCTCTAAAGTTGAAACCAGTCCAATCCTGCAACAAGAATTTAAATCATTTTAACAAATATTATTTGAGGCACCAAAGAAATCAGAGAGCCCCAGGGACAGGAGGAACTATAAAAATTGAAAATCACATCCAATGCCTGCAGATAACAAATATTTGTAGGATATTTAGGTATTATGACATCATGTTATAACATAAAGGTTGAAGGTTACAAGCAAGCTATGAAATGTAATGAATTAGAACCATAAGCATATATTGAAATCTTTCAGTAGACAACCCTCGATAGTACTGGCCAAGTTCACTAATGATAATTAACTACATAGAGCAGCTTTGAACTTATGATACTGAAGGATTAGAACATATAAAACATCCAAGCCACGAGCATCATATTCCATCATTACTTGACACCTTACAGGTATGGCAGGAATCTTTATCAATAAAAAATGTACAACAATGTTTCCAAGATGAGTATATTTCCCCTTTCTTTCTTTGTTCAAGCATCCATTCCTATCATTCTACAAAAATAAATAATTTGTTTAGACTTCCCATGTGTGTGTCTGTGTGTCTGTGTGCGCCATAATCTAGCACTAGTTTGTTTAGTTCTTCAAATTTGTATGCCATAATCTAACACCAATTTTAAATGAGTTACAATTAATGTCTCTCGATCTGTTTTAAATTCTGCGTTCTTGCGTTTGCTTACCTTTTGCTTCTCATAATCAAGAAGTTCAATTTCCCATTGGATGCGAGCACCTTGAGGAACGTTAGCAGGCCTGATTATGTCACAACAAAATAAAATGAGAATATATCTAAATTGAATGCGATCAGCAGTAAAAATGATGACTGGACAACACATGCATTTGAGTCATTATCCATCCATTATCAAAAAGTTGAATTTCAGTAGAGCATTGATAAAACAAAACGTTCAACCTTGGAAATTTGTCGTAAGCATAATCCGGAGGGCATGTAACGAGAGCTATTTCTCCAGGCAACATCAGTCGAGTGCACATTTCAAACCCTTCAGGGACCTAGCTTGCGAAAAGGAATCATAACTTATAAATACACTTCAGTATAGCCAAAGTCATAATAACATGCTCCAGGTTGAGAAAATATGTTCAGCCTCTTTATACAAAGAACAAAATGAAACATTTGAAAACAAATTGAATGTAATCCAGAGGATGAGAAATGACAATTTATGGAAACTTTTTAAAATGTGCTTTTAGGGCATATAAGATTAGCTTACAAGCCCTTCTCCTGATTGGAACTCCAAATGCTGACCATTGTTATCAACTTTTGTATCATAGAACACAGTCTTTTCAGCATTAAGAAGCATCCCCTTGTAATGGACATGCAGAAGACTATCTTGAAGAGGGCAATCCATAGGAAATTCACCTAATTATTTCACAAAATTCAGAAAGCATATAACATCAGTATTTTCCAAAACAATATGCAAATATCAGGCTTATGTAAAGTTTTAACTTAAGTTGGAAGATGCCTCTTCCATCACGAATCCGGCGTTTAATTAGGCGGCCATCTCCAAGCACATCACGCACCTGTATAGCAAAAATAATCAAAGAACTGAAAGAAATTGAATTTGATGTGATTCTATGTACAAATCAGGATAGGTAACATGGAGAACAATTTATCCTTTCGTGGCCCCAAGTTATTTTGCTTCATCACGCTTTTGTTTATATTTTATTTATTTATTGTTTTTCCTGCCATGCAGGAGCTGAACAAAGTATGCAAAACCAATATACAAAGACAAGTACTTAGGAGAACCCAAATATCATTAACGAGATCTGATAATGTAAGATTAACAAAGCCAATGTGGAAGTAATCCAGATAGTTTCAGGTTTCCATTGAAAATGATCATTATAAGTAATTGCGTTAAACACATTACAATTTCTATTCTGCATAAAGAAGTCGAACTGCAGACAAGTAAAGCTCTAGTAGAGAAGAAATGCTTGCCTGAACAAAATGTACCAGCTCCACCTCAAAATGTACTTCTCCGATACCTTCCGCTGTAGGAATCAGATGGCTTTCAGTCAAATACTCACTGGTAACATAAATTACCGCCTTTTCTCCTCTTAACATTGTTCCTATTCCCATCTCGAGACCTTTGGGTACCTAGCTTGTAAGTCGAAATTAACACAAATTTTGCACTAAGGAAAATAAATACTCAAAGGCTTAGGAAATCATAAGATAACAAGATAAAAACCATAAAGATGCAGGAATTTAGTGTGAACCTCAGACTTCCCAAAAGTAAAGAAAAATGGCTCTCCTGGAGTATGTGATAGAATCACTTTCCCATCACCCGACTTTGCCAAAATCCTAGTAGCAATAAAATGTAATATAGATTTGTATCAGGTATATACATGATCTGAAAAATCTTATCATAACAACCATGAAAAGAATAAATGACAGGATGAATTTCGATCACGCACATGAAAAGAATAAAAACAAAGTAAAAAAGGATTTTATACCAAGCTTTAATTTCATATGGTTCTCTAGGCGTTTCCCAACCTTGTCCTTCTTCTGTAACCTGCCAAGACAAGTGAAAGTCAATACATATTATATTTGACTTCACACTTTCACATACCTGTCAATAATAATTTGCTTTCTTTTTTACATAGCACAGAGTGCAGTTAATCGACATATTTGCAATGCTAGATTTGCATTATTCATGTAATTTCAGCTTTTGTCGAGATACTTTATTACATGCTTACGAAATCACCTAGTAGACTAACAAAATTCTTGGATCATTTAAAAGTATTTTTCAATCTTCATCAACCAAAACTGTGTCATCATTAGATTCATTACCCAGACTGTTAAATATAATAAAACCAGTCTAATAAAAAAACCAGTCTATAAAATTCACTTTCTTCAGTGGCACGAGGGAGGCAGGAAACTGAACGGGTTCACTTTAGCAATCAACTAAAGGATGCCTATCCGCAGATTTGGTAACACAAAAAGACCCAGTTTTAACAGAATTTAGAATACTTATTCCAGATGGTTGCCTATTGAAACAAATAACTGCAATCATTGATCTAATTCTGTTTAAAATAGAAACTGGTTTTTTCACAGTAAGTACTCATATCCTCATCACTCGTTCCCGCCCAACAGAAGGCTAACATGGGCATACAGTAGAAGCTCTTTAACATATCATTACCTTCTTCAAGACACCTAAATCTTCACCAATCACCTGGGGAAAAAATAAAATAATAACAAAAGAAATGAAATACAAAAGTTAACATGAGGTAGAAACTACTCTGCATTTCAATTCACAAAGAAAATGACTGAGAACACTAGATAAGCATGAAGTACACAAAAATCAGACTAAAGTCAATTTGAGGAGAACTTTGACAGTGCAGAAATCAATTAAACAAGGGTTTATGGATAACTAATTGTGAATGCAAAAACCAACTTTTCCTTCAAAGAGAAACAGCAGTCGCCTTGCAAAATCATGAGCAGGATAAACTACTTCATCACGTTTAAATTAATATATTATGTCATTTTTGCTAAGCGGACCATGTCTATGCACAAACACGCATAGATACAAAACAACTGGTTCAACAAAAAATACTACATCCACTTAGACTTGTATCCTTTCGTAAAACTCAAAGAGACAGAATCAAATCCCTATCAGTGATCGAAGAAGTTAGTATAAAATGACAATGGCAGAAAATGCAACATCCTTGCCTTGACTTTAGAGAACTCAATCAGCTCAATCTCAAAATGAAGTTCGTCGTCCTTTGGAAAGCCATCCTCAACTGTGGCAGGACAATTTTCCTCACCATAATGCATCTCAGGTTTCATTTTGAACTGAAATCAGAGGTATTAGCATCTCAAACACACCAAGAAGGTTCACATACATCATCAAGTATAAGTCTGCATAACAAAGTAACCAAGCAAGTGGTAGTAGCCCAAATTGCATAAAGTTCATGAATCTCCATGAGGCTCTCTATTCCATTAATGCATCCAATCATGATAATACATTTATCCTTGATTTATTTCCCATTTTGAAATGACACAAGTTAAGGATGCTCTTTTTAAATAGTTATTAGCTTTCATTAATAAAAAAAGTAAAAGTACTTGATATGAACATAAACATTCTTGCTTAGGTTTGGGGATAGGTAGGATGAACAATCACCAAAACTTCATGCCAGTTCAGCAGTAACTTGACAACAGAGGGAGTAACAAAATATGCTCATTCGGATTACTTAATAATTATAGAGTACCAGACAAGTGAAACTGAAGGATAAGAGATAGAACAAGAACATAGTGATGACAATAAAAGGATGAACCATACAAAGAACAACAAGAAATTCAACTACTCCCAATGAGTTTATGTTTAATCTTTGCAGTTCCATTAGCATTTTGTTCTGTCTTTTCCCAACTCTTATAAAGGGGATGTTTGATTCTCATTTTCATTTTCACATTATAATCTTACCTACCCCAATTTGACAACTATTCAACTAAACCACACATTTCAATGTCATATAATCTTTCCACCACTCATTTTACCAGCATTATGATGAGAATCAAACACTTTCATAGGTGTTTGATTCTCATTATAATCTTTATGTTATAATTTCACCTACTACCCATTTGACAACTACTCAACTACAACAACACATTTCGAATTTCCACTAAATCTCCCGCATTCGTTTCACCTCATCATAATTTCCACAAATTATAATGAGAATCAAACACTGCTGGATGGCTCTCTTATCTTGCTGAAACAAGTACCACAAATAGATATATGGCTGGCATGAACAAGCATCAACAATGACCATAGAAAATAATTGAGCAAGGAGTGCAAGCTTTTATTTCACCTGTCACTGCATAACAATATGGAAAATCTATCGCAAGAAGAAGTAGAAAGGGAGAATGAAGAAGAGCACTCACCAAAGTAATTATGAAACCTATAATGAGTTTGAAATTATAAATTTAAACCCAAAAAAAGGGGGAAAAGAAAAGAAAAGAAAAGAAAAGTAGGGAGGAGAGTGGGAGGGGTGGGAGGGAGGGCAGGGGGGCGGGGGACACAAAATCAGAATGCTACTAAAGTTTTGCCTTCCATTAAAGCCTCAATTTATTGTATAAGCTTGTCTTAGTATGTTTCTGGGGTATCTTACAACTGTGTTTGGACATCTTAGTCAACAAAACCAAATGTATGAATACCTAAGTATTTTCCAGAGAGCATCTAGCATCTATATTAATCTATGTGAACAAGTTCAACATTACCATTGCAACTTCACCATTCAACATTGTCGGAAGGCCTTCTAGCAATCCTAATATCATCTTGCTTTTACCCAAAACCTGCCTTATTGGAGTACCCTTTCCTGTGACATGAGAGAATGATATATGATGAAGTAACTTTGATGTTCAACGAGGATATATCAAATTGGAACCATGTAATCTCAAATAACAAATAGGAGAACTTATTTACAGCCATTAAAATAGAAGAGCAATAATAGTATAAAAGAAATGAGTAACAGAAAACGACATCTCTAGCATTACTGAAAGATCACTAAACAACAATGACAGGCAAATATTAGATCATAAGAATAGATTCAACGGTAATATCTCGTTGATTGTGCAACTATAATTCCTTTAGGCATCAGGAACGATTTTTTCCAAAAGCATCAAATATTATCCATCCTGTTTCGAAAGCAAATAATGAGAAGTTTTCTACTTCTACAACGAGAAAATCCCAAGTCATAAATTTACTGGTCTATTATGACTTTTGCTTTCCTTTTCAGCTTTTGTTATTACTGCTTCTAACACCATTGCAATTTGACTATGAAGCAAAGAGTAGAGCTCACCTCCCTGTTCTGCTCTGGTCGAATTAACTATCACCCCATCCAGAGTTCGAATTGTACAATGATATATAACCTAGAGAATTTGAGAAAAGTCCATAAGTTTTGCCCAGTAACCATTTCTTCGTTCCACTGACATTTCAATTATTTATTAAGTGCCAGTTTCAAAATCCAAAGATCATATGGTATTAAAAAAGAAAAAGAAAAAGAAAAAGGAAATACTAAAAATATTCATCTTAATAACCTCACTGTATATAATTGATAGATAAACTAACCAACCTGATCACCATCACTGGGTGTTTTCTCACCATTTCCAGGCCTCATCAGAGCCTTCATCAAACTTCCAGGTTTAATTTTCTTTCTCCTGGAAAAAGTGCAAGTAATCTCATAAAATAACAAGACAAAATTTGAAATCACTATACAAAAACACAAAAAAGTCAAGAAATTGAGTAATGGATCCTCACCTCTCATCATCTTCAGAAGCTGATTTTTTCTTCTGCTGTATGAAGTTTTGGTCAGAATCTTCAACCATAGCCATATTTTCCACCCTTGTTTGCAGAAATTCTGATATTTCACTGTATCAGCTAAAATGATCTTAGTGCAAAAAGACACATGAAATTAGTTAATTTAAGTGGAGCCAAACCCTAGAAGGTAATCAGTTAACTTTTTCTTGCATCCCCCTTCTCCTTCCCTTTTAATAAATGTTAGGGACAATGGCGTTGAATTGAAGACAAACAAACCACCTATTTCGAGGATGATAAATCTGAACCTATGATAATCCAATATTTTGTTTATTAGTGCCACACCTGCCTAGATTTTTCTTTCTTTTATTTCCCTTCTTGCAATTGCGTATTATCGGATGCCGTTGGAGCTTACATTTCTCAAAAGTTGCAAAATGCAACACAAATTCACATAGAATAACCACATGCAGTGTGAAAAGATGCCTGATGTCTCGCTTCAAACTTTTTAGCTATCAGTCACAATTGTAGTTTTATAGAACAGGCATGTAAAATCAATAGAATCAATCAGGAATTTCATAAAGTTGATTGGGGAACTTGAAAACATCCTGCACTTTTAAGCGGTTGCAGAACTTTACATTTGAACGGGGCAGAGCCACCGGAGGTCTAGTGGTGGCAGCTGCTCCCAATGGAATACATCAAGAACAAAATGGCGATTAACCTGGAAAGTCTTAAAATTGGATAGCTCCTTTCTCAAATTGACTAATTACATAAATAAATCAGAAATCTGCTACCTTGAGAACCGAAGAAGACGAATTATCTTGTATAAATCAACGCAACACAGGACAAATTACCCCGGCGTCAATCCAATCGGGCCGCCGTTCCCCCGGGTTTAGGTCGCCGACTCCTTTCTAGAACGGCTCTAATACTAAGCGTAGTTATTAGCAAGAGCTGATGAATACAGAATAGCGTTCAACTGTTCCCTTCCTCCCTGAACCCAAAACTGCTATCTACTGTATCGCTCAATCAACAAAGAACAGTTGCATTGTAGTTGTTAAACACTTTCTTTCCTTTTCTAATTTTCTAATCTATAACTAAGAACGATCTTATATTTACCTACCCAGAAAATATACACACTCATACAACACCACCTTTACATAACAAGAGTGTGTCACAAATTTGTTACATATTGTTACATCACATCACTTGACAATTAACTATTATAATGATGTCATATTATTTTATATACACAATTTTTGTAGTAAATTTTTGAACAAGTAGGCTTTTCTTTTAATTAACAACTAATAAATTAATTAATTATTATGAAATATATAATTTAAAAAATAAAGACAGTTTTGGTGACGGCCCACGCTATAGCCAAACGTGCTCTTTCGTCAAATTTTTCTTGTAATTAAACTGATCATAGACTTTTGCTTTTGAGTTTAGCTTTTGTTTTTGAGTTTGGTTATGCGCCTCCACAGTCAACTTAATTACAAGAAAAAATTGACGAAAGAGCATGTTTGGCTATAGTATGGGCCGGCACAAAACTGTGTTTATTCATTTTTTTTCCTTTAACTATATGGCAAAAGTTGCATAATGTGCAAAAAGCATCTCATACCCAGCACTGGGCACTGGTTGTGCTGAATTTGGTTTGAGCTCAACCCGAACTGAACCCAGCCCAACCGAATCAAACTGGATTGACAAATGTTGAACCTAAACCAACCTACTTAAAATAAGAATGAAACCTGACCCAAACTAAAGAATGAAACCCGATTCAAATGAAATTTGGTTTGGGTTGTCCAGCCTGGGCTTCGATCCAATTAAGAGTTTGATTTAATTTTTGACGTTTAAATTGTCATAAGCTATTATAATAACTCATTATTTTATTTTTATTATATGGTTTTGTAATGCCAATTGTTTGACTCAACATTTGTGAAGACGTATCTGATATAATTGTTACATCCAAGTGTGCTTCTACACCATTTAGTTGGTTTTAATTCCCCTCCATTACAATCACCCTATAATATTCAAAAAAAAAAAATGTTTGCTCATTTTTATTTATTGACAATTTTGTTATTTTCCTAATTTTCCTATTTATTTATTAGTAAATTGGTAGTAAGTTTGGTCGGGCTGGTTTTGTTGAGCTGGTACGTGCAGATTGAAATTAGAATTTATTAAAGCAAACTAATGTTGGAGAAAAAACGCAAAAAAACTCAACTTGAAAGTTGCTCTAAAAACTAATTTTTTTTATTATTAATTTTTTTGGTGGGGTGGGAACATGGGTAACGGGGAGAAAATTTAGCCTTTTTTTAATACATTTCTCCTCCCACCTTGTCGCACACTAATTGCCCAAACGAATGAAATTTTTGTTAACTGTTAAATGGAAAACATGAAAATATGAAAAATGAGGGGAAAAAAGGAACACATTACAAAAAATCAATACCAAATTGTTGTGTAAGAATTTCAAAAAAAAAAAGAATATTGTGTACAGATAAACTTAAAAAAAAAAGAAGTAAAATTCCACCTCAAGCATGAAATAAGAAAATTCTAAAATTTCACATCAAAACCCTATAGGCCATAAGCATTTGCCCCCACCAGTGTTTTAAAAAGCTCGTCTATGAGACACGTAGGCGACGGCTATGCTTGAAGCTTGGACTCCACGTTTTACGCTTTGTCACACATTGGTTGCGCTTTTATTGCGCATTAGTACGCTTAGGCACGCATAAGCTCAGTCCTTAGTCTTGATACTTTTACACGCCTCACACTTTCTAGAACACTGACCCCCAACCCATCCCCCAAAAATTATTTGGAATTTGGTCTTTTCTCTCTGATTTTTTCCCTTGATTTTTTTCCCCAATACTAGATTTTCTCTTAAGCCCCTTTAGAGATAGGGGCGAGTGGAAACGACTTATTTCCACACCAAGCGGCGGTCGGAGCGCCCATCGACATGGTGGGGAATCTCTAGCAGAACAGCTACCCCTCACTTGGCTAGGTCCATTTCATTGAGGCTTGATTTGCATCACTTCCCTTGTGCTTCATACACCGTCAGTCAATACCATCAGATCGGGAATAATTTATCATCTGCAGCCACAGACCCAACTAGTTAAGAAAATCTTCCAGATAGATCTCGATTATGGATCTTCTAGCCACTTCACAAGTCCATCAGGCGCTAGCAAGACACACAAGAATTTGAGCCAGTATAAATCCACTTTAATTGTTATGTCAAAGAAGGGAATTTCTTGTTTGCTATTTTCAATTTTCCGTTATATTTTTGTTCATTTGATTTCTTTATTGTCTTTGGTTTAACCTTTGATTCTTCAGTGTAGTTTGCAAGGATTGAGTCCCAACACAAGTCAACCCAACTTGATTAAAAAACTTTAATTTTAAAATTCAACTCAATCCAATGTATTGAAAAACCCAAACCGAATCATTTTAAGCAAATTTTGCACAATTTCATCTAAGATGTAGTGAACACAACAATAAGAAAGTAAACTAATTAGGTACAAGTAAAAATGTTTAGTAGACGGTGACGAATACACTATGTCTATCGATAGTTAATCGATGCATGACAAATTGATAAAAGATAAATCTACTAGTACAGATAAGTTTACATATATGGGTTTTTAAGGCATGAAATTACAAGTCCACCCAATTTTATGAGCTGAGAGAGTTTGGGGGGGGGGGATAAATTTATAATTTTACCTCATCTTTAGACCTATACATAGCATTGTCTCTATTGGTACATGAATCGTTGAATTTAATAAGATAAACTATCGCTATTCGCTGGCTCGCTAGAGACTACAAAATATTGGTGTACGCAGTGCGTACATTGAAGCCTCTCAGCTTCCAGGATGCACACTCGGAGTTATAAACAATGAGACACTCCAAGCCCCAGTTAAAATCAGTGTCGTCTTTTCTTTAATAATAACTGGATGATTTTAAACGTTTGATCCCAAACACCAAACTGTTTCCTTCACAAACGGACAAAAATAACTCATTACCCAAAATGGGGGTTTCAAACAGGACACCACTGTTTATAACTCGCTGGGTTGAAATTTCAAAAGCAAGACATTAGCAATTATTAATCAGCAAGATTTTTTCCTCCTTTCTCGAAAAAGTTAATTCTATTGACGATAAAACTAACCTGGAATTTGCAAAAGAAAAAAGAACAAATTTGCACAAAAATGGTAAAACCCAGCTATGAGTTTGCAGACAGAACCAACACATGTTGCAGAAGGCAGAAACAGTGGAAAAGATCATTGTTTCTTTACTCTACCAACTCTCTGTCCTCGTTCCTCAAAACATTGGATTCCAAGTGCATTCAACCACCCCTCAAAATGAACACAGAAAACTAAAGCCAATGATAAAAAAAGCCCAGGACATGACAACGGAATCAAACGCAATCAATTAGTGATAAAGCACTAGACAAGGCAAGCGCAGAGTTTCGAGAACTTACTCGTGCTTTTAGAACACAGATCGATAAAACTGAAAGCGAGACGGCAGAAGAGTAATAGTGGCAAATCATTGTATTAAACTATTAATCCTTGAAATTAGCTGATTCATAGCCAAAAGGGGTTTGGAATTAGCACAAAGTACTAAATAGCCATTACATCGTAGCATTCAACATTTAGAAATAAGGAAGGGGAAGAAACCGGACCGGATGACAGACGCAACCTTGTTGCCGTTGGAGGCAG
>CAVNYN010288684.1:7042-28612 GCA_963692815.1 Nyctanthes arbor-tristis | reverse complement strand
GTTGGGTTTGTTGTCAAAAATAATCCAAAGTTGAAAAGGAAAAGGAAAAGGAAAGGGAAAGAAGAAGAATCTTAGGAGGAAAAGGAATCTAAATCATAGAAGGATTGTCTTGTCTTCCAAGGAAACGAAGCCTATAAATAGAGATGTTTTCTTCTTCTTTTATACAAAAGTGGTACAAGCGAGTTGAGGGAAAAATTGGTGAGTCTAGCACCTTGAAGAGTTTTCTTGTAACTCTTCGTGGTTTGTTCGAAGGGTAGAAAATTAGGTGTGGTAAAACTCAGGGTGATTTTCTCGGTGTCAATTGGGTCGAGTCAGAGAGTCTTGGGAAGAAAAATAGTAGCTTAGCGTCTTGGGATTTCTTTAATTCTTCGCGGGTTAGGCAAATGATAGAAATTGGTAGATGTGGTAAAACTTGGTATATTTTTCTTATAATACTTAGGGGATGAGTTTTTGCGAGTGAAAATTCTGTATGGTTGTAGCGACTTTAATCATATAGTGGAAAGCTTTGACAGTCTGTTAAATTCATCTTCGTCCTTTTATTTTTTCTTGTCTCAATTAAATTCCTTGAACAACGGTCCTGCGGGCGTAATCGGGGAATCTACATTAATTCCCAACAGTGGTATCAGAGCATCAGGTTTTGTTCGAGGTGGAGCAGAGGAAAGATATGGCAAAGTGCGAATTTGTGATAATCAAGTTTGACTTGTAGTTAGAACAAGTCTGAAATTTCTTGATTTTGATTGGGCAATTTAAAGATTTCAAAGGAAAACCTTCTCCTTATTCTAACAAAGTTGCTGGAGCCAGTATGAGCAATAGTGATTGAGAAGATTTATATTTGAAGACTGGAAGTAGGATGTGTCTCCATCTAGTCAGGAATGTTCTTGTAAATATTCATCGAATATATGCTGTGAAGGAACTATAGCGTCAATTTAGAGAGGTGGATCCGGCAAGGGGTTCTTCAAATTTGTTGCACCTGGAAAAATTGTTTAGTTCTTTGCGAGTTGATGCAGATACAAAAATTCTCAATGAGATCGTCTGGGGACTGGTGGTTATTGCAACTTGTTGGTATTGTAGACTAGCTGATCACGTGAGAAAACATTGTCCAGCTGGAGCAGGTTCGGCTACTGTTCAGATTTGGACAATCCAACTCTCTTGGTGTGAGGGCGGTGGAGATGTGCTATGAAGCATGTGAGTACATCCCCATGGCGTGTCGCTAAGTGCCATGGTAAAGGATGTGTGTTACTTCTAGCTGCTGTATTTACACACGGCATTGGTTGGCGGTGATGCAAGGTGTGTGTTTGTAGTAATGTCGATGGCTGATGAGCTCTCTAGAAAGCCAACGAGAGAGTTGCACCACAAATTTCAGCAGGTTTATTTCGACATTGAGCCGATGAAATGCTTGGAATTGTTGTTAACTCTAAGTGGTTATATATACTCATGTGGTGGAGTATGGGACTGTCAAAGTGTCAAAGGCTTGCCTGGTAATTTCTCAAGTATTGTGTACAAGACTGGAGAAGATGAAGATTTTGGCTTATTTTGACAAGGTGGAGATTGTTGGGTTTGTTGTCAAAAATAATCCAAAGTTGAAAAGGAAAAAGGAAAGGGAAAGAAGAAGAATCCTAGGAGAAAAAGGAATCCAAATCATAGAAGGATTGCCTTATCTTCTAAGGAAACGAAGCCTATAAATAGAGATATTTTCTTCTTCTTTTATACAAAAGTGGTACAAGCGAGTTGAGGGAAAAATTGGTGAGTCTAGCACCTTGAAAAGTTTTCTTGTAACTCTTCGTGGTTTGTTCGAAGGGTAGAAAATTAGGTGTGGTAAAACTCATGGTGATTTTCTCGGTGTCACTTGGGTCGAGTCAGAGAGTCTTGGAAAGAAAAATAGTAGCTTAGCGTATTGGGATTTCTTTAATTCTTCGCGGGTTAGGCAAAGGGTAAAAATTGGTAGATGTGGTAAAACTTGGTATATTTTTCTTGTAATACTTGGGGGATGGGTTTTGGCGAGTGAAAATTCTGTATGGTTGTAGCGACTTTAATCATATAGTGGAAAGCTTTGACAGTCCGTTAAATTCGTCTTCGTCCTTTTATTTTTTCTTGTCTCAATTAAATTCCTTGAACAACGGTTCTGCGGGCGTAATCTGGGAATCTACATTAATTCCCAACAATGTGTGGTGGAGATTTAATTGAAATTTGAAATGTGTGGTGATTGTTGAGTAGTTGTCAAATCAACAGTCAAATCGTGATAGGTGAAATTATAAGTTGACATTATAAAGAGGATCAAACAAGCCCTTGTTTTTTGTTTTAAAATTAGGAGAATTGTACACACTTTGCACTTTTTTTTAACAAAATTGTAGGGACAAAGGTTTGCCCATAAAAAATACGGGGACAAAGTATATTAAAATTCATGTAAATATTTTTGTTTATATAAAAACATAGTTTTAAATAAAACTAAATGGAATAAGTTCTTCCCTTAAGTTCAAATAAAAGAATAAAAGAGTAATAATAAAATTAAACTTTGTAAGCAAATTAAATTTATTTAATGAAAAAATTTATTAATTCAATAAAAGTAAAAAACCACACTCATAAGTAATTATTACTTAATAAGTACTACTTATTACATAATTAGTACTACACAAAATACTAATTAATGACATATATATATATATATGAATTAAAAACTAATCAATTGTAAAATTAAAAGAGTATTATTCATATTAATAAAAAAATGTCAAGGGTAAATAGGGGAAGTGAATGTTTTTCACTCATTCCCTCTTATATATAGTAGTGATTATTATTTATAATAAAATAGTAATTAGTAATAAAATTAATAAAAAATTAATTTTAATTGAAATCAATTTAAGGTATTTTTATGCTAGAGAACGGCATTTTTAGAATTAGTATTCAATTATGAGGTATTTTTTAAAACCCTTGTTAAAAAAAGGGGTTTTTAATCTAAAAGAACCCTTAGAGCATCTTCAATACTAAATGTCCTCCTTCAAAGTCTAAAAAGAGAAAGACATACACATAAAAATTGGAAGGTCTCTAACGTCCGACAAAAATTTAATAATAAATTAGGCGACATGACAATCATTTTGACGACGACAGTAGAATAATTACTTAAATTTGCATCAAATTATAGAGTTAAACAATTATTACTCAATTGACACCCAAGATAAGAATGAAGTTATTAACTAGTATGACCCAAAATATAACAACTTAATTGTAAGATTATGTTAAGAGGGAGAACTTCGTGAATAAATGAATACTAAGAAGACTCATAACTTCACACTGGCTTTTCACTTGCTCATTTTAGGAAAATCTCACGAGGAATTAAGAGGAAACTTATCCTAGTTGTTATTAGCAAAAACTTCAATAAAATAAAATAAAATAAAATAAATCTAAGAAGACACTTGTGCTTGCTCCCATTGGTTATCTCTAAGAATTATCTAGGGACACTTGTCTTAGTTTTCATTGGTGAATCTCAAGACTTTTACCCAAAATCACTAGAAAATTCGTCCATAAATAGAGAGGGTGAAAGAACACTAAGTAAAAGTCACCAAAACACTCATCTTTCACTTGAAGAAAACTCATTTCCAAATATAGGAAGAATCTAACTTAAAGTATAACATTTGATTTAGGAATAATAAGGTTTTGAAGACCCTTTGCATCTTTGAACAATTCAAGATAAATGATTGATTGAGTTAAAAGCTAGTCTAAAATAGAAAAGTTGCAAGAACAATAGTGTTGGGACTGCCTCTTAACAGTCTTAACATCCCACAATTTAAAATAGAAATTAACATATTTTCTTTGTGAATTTGACAGGAACCTTTGGCAAATCAGGTTCAAGCAATGAGTATCTAATGTTTTGATTTCCTTTTAGCATTCATGAAGTTTTCATAAGATGAATATATATTTTGATGCATTATCAAGTAAAGAAAAATTAATTTATTGCATTTGAATCACTAGTTGATGCTCTATTCGTCTTGGCTTTGCTTTGTTTTGTTCTATACTAAAAGCCATCTAATAATACCGAGATTGAGGGCTGATTAGTATGATGTATTGCTTTGTATTTGTATTGTACTTTACTTGAACTTACGGTATTGGTCAATTGGGATTTGGATGTAGATTCATTCAAATATACATGGCCATGATTAAACCGATATCGTGAAATGAATGTGAGTTACGGGTAATAATTTGAGTTTTGTGCATTTCATTATTTTCTTGAACTTGGGGCTAAAAAATATTTCTTAAATGAAAGGTGAATCAAAAGATTTTTTTACTGACTAAATACTTTGTACTCATTCTAATTTTTACAATTTTGTAAATGTTTGAACACAAGATATTTGAGAAGTAAGCCATGAGTTGGAGTATGTCTACGGACGGGAGTAGAATTTTGCATGTGGTGAAAACTGATCTTTGGAGCTACGATAAGAATGCACTTTGGTTATAAATATATAGGAATAATTTATGAACTTAATATCTTTTGTGCCAATAAGTATGCCTACCTCTATAGGTGATAGATTTATAACAGACCTCCCTTTTATCTTCTCTTAGAATGGTATAAGAAAGGAAGGGAGGAAAAAAAAAAAAAACTAACTATGGATGAATATATAGATGCATATGTACACACACACACACACACACACACACACACACACATATATATGTATGTATAAACATATAAGCAGATAGATAATTGATATATATCTGTGGTTTATAATATGTAAGATAAGATGAATGTGTAATTTTTGTAATGATTAGAAGTTTAGGCTTCAATTAAAGGCTTTCCAATCACTTGATTAGGCTAGTTAATAAAATATACTTATTAATCTTTAATTATTACTAGTTGTGAATAGAATAATTAGTCAAAAAATGTGTGTTAATTTAAAAAATTATATAATCATAATTTTATTGCGTACTACTCACTTATATACATAAATTACTAATATAGATAAACAAAATCAAATTTAAACGTAAAATATTTTCACTTGGCACAAAGCTAATTAAATTGTCATTTATAGAATAATACTCTTAATTAATAAAAAAGAGAACGAGGAAATTTTACAAAAATAATTTCATGTTAAGTATGTAAACAAAGAAATCATGACAAAGAGAACATACGAAATTTATATAACTCTAGAATTATCGTACACCTATATTCTTTTGAGATCACCCTACACTTACATTCTTATTCAATAGGGTGTGGATGATATTTATTTATCAAAATGAATTCTTTTCCATATTTTTGGAAAAATTATTTTTTACATTTCCTCATACAATGTCATACATTCTCTAAAGAAATCACCATTCACTAAATCTATTCTAAAAAATTTAAAGTATACAGTCTCTTATTACAAAAAACTCAAGGAAAGTAATATTTCGATTTACCATTTACTTCGAACATTAATTTTTAATCACTTTTCGCTTTAGAAAAAATTAAAAGAATTTTTTAATTTTTGTTTTAAATTATTATCATCAAATATTATTACTATTATATCTTCTCAACTTAAATTTTTTCCAATATAGGTTCCCAAAAAAAATAAATGATAAATTTGGTAATGTACTAACCATATAACCTTCACTTTTATGACATGTTGTTTACCGTATTGAATTAAAGTAAAAGTTTTAAAACTAATATAATTTTACTTTATTATTATATCATCAATCTCACGAGTAGGCACTTAATCGAATTGAGAAGAAGTCCCAATAACCCAATACTTGAATTTTGTTTTATCTACTATTAGAATTTTAAAGAAATAAATATTTCTCTCAACTTAAATTTTTATCAATATAGATTCCTGGAAAAAAGATAACAAATTAAGTAATATACTAAATATATAGCGCTAAGTTTTATGACGTATGGTTTATCGTATTGAATTAAAATAAAAGTTTTGAAACTGATATAATTTTAATTTATTATTATATCTTCAACCTCACGAGTAGATACTTAATCGAAATGAAAAGAAATCCCAAATCCAATACTTGAAATTTATTTTATCAACTGTTAGAATATTGAAGAAATATTAAATCTTTAAAGATAGTCTAAAAACTAATAGAATAGATATAATAAAAATTAATAGATAATAAATAGCATATTATATATAAAATAAATATATATTATTAATAAAATCTTATCTTTTATATATATATATATATATATATATTAAAGTAGGAGAATGGTCATATACAAATTTTCTCGTCAAAACCACTATCATACTTTTATATGTTTTATTATATTTTATTTTATTAATAATATATAAAAATTTATATATAACTAATGGATAAGTATTACTACTATTATTATTATAAAATAAAATAAGATAAAATAAATATATAAAAGTAGGACAGTGGTTTTTGAGGGAAAATTTGCATATGAACACTATCCTACTTTAATATATATAAGATAAGATCAGATAAGATTGTTAATCAAGTTTTAATTGTGCAATGTGTTTGAGCAGGAAGTGTAAATAAAGAAGTAGGAAATAAACTCTATTTCTTGGTATTGAGATTGTAAACTTTAGTTTCTCAACATCTAGACTCACCTTTGTCTCAGGTGTTGAGAATGACAAGAAGCAGTCCTAACACCATACATATAAGTTTTTTCATATTTGTAAAGAAATTTAGTAACCATGTAAAAAGATCGCAATAATTCCTTTAAAATATTAGAAATTATTTAAATGAATTTGCCTTCTAGAATGTTAAACAATCTAAATACAATAATAATTTGTTAGTTTTGTACGTCTTGTCCTTATCATATGTGGAAAAAATTAAATTAAAATGAAACCTTCCGAAATTTATTAACAGATATGAGTAATTCAATAAAATTGGATAATATAGCGAGGGCATGACGGGGTCCCATTTGTCTTCTCTTTTATTTTTGTTTAAATTTTCATTTTCTTTTAACTAATTTTCTCTTATTTATACTATTTTTTCTTTCCTCATGTCATGTGTAAAGTCTATAAATACACCTTTATCTCTACTTCTCCATTGTTATTTTATCATTATTTTTTGAATTTCTAACCATCTCTCTCATTTTTTAATTTTCCCTTTTTTTTTCTACATCTCTTTCCACTAACATTCAATTAAAATAATCATCTCCTCTCTATCTCTTTCTTCTCCTTCACCACTCAATATAAAGTCCATGTATTGGAGATGTTGTTATTAAAATAAGACTTTAGACAAATACCCCCAAAATAAGGATATTTGATAAATACGTCCAAACTTTTACGGAAAGAAAGTTTACGATAGAACATAAAGAAACACTATACATATAAGCCCAAAACCGTATATCTAGGACGGAGAGTCAAATTCGTAGAAATTTGGATCTGAAACAATAATTCAATTCCACCATTCACCAATCATGAGATAAAGCCTGTGTTTGCTGATGAAATCTCTTCATCTGCTGCATAATATGCTAGCGATCTAAAGTTGAGTTGCACAATGCTTCTGCATGTCCGACTCCCTTCGTGATTCTTTAGCTGTTTGGCAAGGTAGTTTCTCTATTCCCTATTATGTTTCATATTTTTAAATTCTAGAAAATACTGGAAGCGCACGGTGCCTGTGTAGTTGATTTTGCTATGTACAGGGATACATTATCTCTGAATACTGAGATTTTAGTCGCAATTTTTGTCCTATATGTGTTTGCTATGATGTCTGAAATAAAAAAATGGGAGAAAGAAGAAAAATGAACGGATAACTTGTGAATTATTGTTGGCAACTAGGTGGTTCAGTGAAAGAAACTTGTGTTAATTTTCAGAGGTTGAAGAAATAGGTTCTATTTTGAATTGAATGTTGAGTCATGGAAGGATAAAATGTCACATAAGATGACTATACGAATTAGAAATAAAGATATTCACGTGGATATTCAACTGAGTTTGCACAAACTGAGGGGAAAGATTCACTCATGTAGTTGGGACATGGTCTACATACTCCTTTAGAAGCTCCCATCCATAGGAAAAATGTGTTTCTTATTGAAATTCACATGCTGGGCAGAGAGACAGGGTCATAATCAATAGGGCATTTGCTAAAAAATCGATTCAGGTGAGTTTGTATCTGGTTCATTGGGAATAAGGAGGTATTGATCAACTCAAATATTTTATTTAATAGTTGCAAGAGATTTGAAAGTTACAAGTTATGTTCTTCAATAAGTAAAGCTAAAAGACTAGTTCATTCTTTCTTGTTACAACTTACAAACATTATGGACCAGCATTATAAATGAAAACCACAGCAACCTCAGAATCAATCAAAAGTTTGAGAAGATGCTGAAATTACAAGTAAGAAACCTGAGCAAGCTTTTTATCACCTTTATGTAAACGACTAAAATATGTCAACATAATGGACACAATGCTTGTTTGATATTTGCTGAAAAATCACTTTATCAGCTTTTAAAAATGTATCAATTGGAGTCGAGTTTTCATGGAACTCACAAAATAATTTAATATGAACCACAAACGTAAAACAAAAAAGGGTACTTATAAGGACCACCCTTTTTCCCCAAAACTTTGCATACATGCTTACTCTGATAGCTTAGCAATAACACACCAAAAAAAAGCAGATAAGCATACAGGGGAAGGGATGATTGATTTCTTTTAGAAAAGAAGATAAGTGAGAGAGTGAAACTTCCGTTCAAATAGAAAGATGCACATATAACACGGCTTTATATTAAAATCTGTGAAGCAGTTTTATTCCTTGAACTTTCTAGACATTTCATTTGTATAGATATATAGATATGAAGAGCAATTTCATGGACCTAAAGCTTGGAGAAGTTAGAAAATTGACAGTTTTTTCTTCTTCAATCTTTAGCTATACAACCACAAACTTTAGGATTAGCCAGTCGAATTAGCTTAGTTATTGATATCAAAATGGAAAATAATAATGGGCAGATTTTTACGTAGAATACCACGATAGCTGTCTTGAATTTCATGAGTTGTGCTTCGGTTACATAGCAAACTTGCATGGGTTTTATATTCCTTGACATGATGAGAGTTTGGTATGTATGTTCTGCTTCAGTTTTAAAATAAGCATTGAGCATTCTGTTTTATTTGTTAAATGCAATTTCCTTAGTATATGTAACTTTTGGATCACCTAGCTACATAGCTTTGTCGAAAGGCTTTCAAGTACAGGATACATCTGCCAATATGACTCACTCTCTATCAACTTCAGTTTCTGAGCACATAAAATTTCTTCTTCAAGCTTTCATTGCGCACAACATGTGCATTTCATTTCTGTTACTAGGCAAACATGCCCAGCTGCTTTGTTTTATACTTAATTGTGTTAATAGAATTAAGGGGAGAAAGACTTCGATATTTAGATTAAAGGAAATTTAGCTCGACTCAATTCAAAATATGCACATCATAAATCAGTATAGTTGGTTGAATGCATCTTAGATTGATATAAATGTTATGATAAAATATCAAGTGCACATGTACATGGATCACATTTGAGATTGGCAGTCCAATGCATGAGGTCCTGAGATTTGGGTTTTACTGCCTATTGTGGTTCCTCAATGCCCAGTGCCCAGGTTCCAAGGACGAACCTTACTGCTGTTAATAGACTTTTCCCCATGGATTACATATTTACCATATTATATTATTTATCTATGAACTATATTTTGTTTTATTACAAATACCGGCTATTCATTATAAATTTACAGCTTCATCTAGTTATATTTCTTTTACTTTATGATGCAAGTGGGTTACTGGAAGAAAATATTCATTCTAATCTTTTTTCTTTCTGCAAAGAAAAACACATTATCCAATGCCAATGGCAAGCAGAAATTAGTAGCACAGGAACGAGGAATCAATTTTCAAGATAGAGTAAGAAAGGAACTTGCCTCTATTATGCATATATCTTTTAACTTTCCTGTTTGTGGATTGTTCAGAAACAGTAGTTCAAAAGTGAGAGTTGGTTTAATGTATGCCCTTAGAAGCTCATACAATTATGAAGATAGCTTTGGAAGTTTCAGAATGAAATCATACATCTAGAGATAATGTTTTGGGAGGTGAAAGATATCAGACGATATACAGCTTAACATAAGATCTCATGAAAATGGCCACTCGTGAGTACTTTGGCTCTATTTTGTCCAGAAATATTTGTAATCTTTCTTTATCGGATATGAACTGGCTACAAAATATTCATAATTTATGGCAGTCGTAGACGATAATGATTAATTGGATAGACTTCCTTGCTAAATACAATTTCCAGTGTCAGATGTCAAGTTTGACTTAATGCATCCCCATATAGAGAAACTCAAAAATTTCAGTTGAAAGTCAGATGGTTGGTAGGTGAAGTGGCATTATTATAAAGAACTAGATAAACAGTAAGAAGTGAGAGATGGTTGGGAGGTGAAGTGGCATTATTATAAAGAACCAGAGAAATAGTAGAAAGTGAGATAGGCTTACCTATCAGAAACTTGTAGGCAAATTCACACTACGAGTCTTGTCAATTCATATATTATTTCACTCCTACTTTGTACAATTTTAGTCATTGAAGAGCCTCCTATACCAATGTTATCTGCATGTATTTTTTTTTTGGAAAAGGAGACATCAGCATGACTTGTTTGCTCTATTTTAGTGTATTCCAATTGCATTGTTGGGGTTAAAGTTGTATTATGACTACCTGAACAAATACAAATTAGACATTGTAATTCCCAACAAGAACATCTCTCTTGGGTTATTGTGAAAATGCTTTGGAGTTTTTAGAGAGTGATACGAGAATGCATTGCGTAGAAGCATTTTAATTCTTGAATAGTAAACTTAAACAAGCTTTTCTTCAATTCCATGATAACTGAATGCTTGTGATATTGATGATAGATATGTAAAGAGACGAATTCTCCTTACATTACATTGCTGGTTCTTATAAACATTCCTTAAGTGTGTCCGCAGGTGGGCTCGTTGGAAATTCTGCACGCAAAGTCCTCTTTGAATTCTATGAGAAACTTGATCAAATGGCCATTGTTGAAGTTGAGATTAGGGCAATTCTGATGGGACTAAGCCTCTATATTAGCAGGCACTTGATGAATGTTACGTTGAATTTGACTCTCGAACTAGCTCTCATTTGTTACAGATATTTCCTATTTGCGATCTAGTAGTCCATTCTTTAAGAATACTAAAGAAAAGTGTGATTGAATACAATTGAGTAATATTTAAGCACTGTTGTACGGACGAATTAATACTTGGCTTATTATTAGTTTATGGGTTATTACTATCTTACTAGTTGTATATACGCACGGAATATAATAATTAGCAAAAGAAAAAAGGAAAAAAAAAGCGTAGTAATGTGAAAAATTAAATAATTATATTTTATTGCGTACTACTCGCAGATATACACATCTTGCTAATATACATAAATAGAATGTAATTGAAATGAATGATATTTTCATTTGGCACAAAGCTAATGAAATTGTCATTTTTAGAATAATACTCTTAAGTAATAAAAATAAGAATGAGGAATCTTACAAAATTACTTTTATATTGAGTACGGATATTATGAAATCATGGAAAAGAGAGGTTATAAAATTTACACAACTTCAGAATTACCCCACACCCATATCCTTACTCAATAGGGTGTGGATGATATTTAGTTATTAGAATAAATTATTTTCCACATTCATTCTCCGCTATATATTCTTGGAAAAATTATTTTTCTTATTTCCTCATCATCCTCCACCATATATTTTTGGAAAAAATTATTTTTTGCATTTCCTTATCATTTTTCACTAAATCTACTCTAAAAAATCTAAAGTACTCAGTCACCTATTACAAAAGACTCAAAGGAAGCGATATTACAACAAATGAAAAATTTTATATGATTTAGCATTTATCCCTAACAGTAATGTTTAACCACTTTTTGTTCTAAAAAAATTAAAAGAATTTTTTATTTTTTGTTCTAAATCATTATCATCAAAAATTTTTACTATCGGATCCCTTCAACTTAAATTTTTATCAATATATAGGTTTTTAGAAAAAATAAATAATAAATTAAGTAATGTATTAAACATATAGTCCTGTGTTTTGTGACGTGTGGTTTATCGTATCGAATTAAAATAAAAATTTTGAAGCTGATTTAATTTTACTTTAGTATTATATAATCAATCTCACGAGTAGACACTTAAGCGAAATAATAAGTAGTCCCAAGAACTCAATACTTGAAATTTGTCTATCAAGTATTGAAATTTTGAAAAAATATTAAATCTTTGAAGGTAGGCTAAAAACTAATAGAATATGTATAACAAATATTAATAGATAACAAATAGCATATTATAGTAGAATAAAAAATATATAAATTTTTATATATTATTATAAAATAAAATGATCATAAAATGTAACAAATGGATAAGTATTATTTTTTTCTAAACATAATGAACTACTATTATTATTATAAAATAAATTAAAAAATAAAAGAAGCGTATAAAAGCAGGATAATAGTTTTTGCAGGAAAACATGCATATAAACACTATCCTACTTTAATATATATATATATATATATATAAGATACGATAAGATAAGATTGCTATTGTTTTAAGGATGGATTAGTTTACTTAAAGAGTTGATTTTAAAAAATCACGTCTCATGTAATTTTTTCGTTAAAAAGTCAGACCCGCCGTGAAATCCACATTTGCACAATATGTGCGTGTAACATTTTATTTTAAAAAGCTGCATAACAATTACTATATACGTGACTTAGAGTCGGTTTTAAAAAGTCACATGACGTGTAGCTTTTTCAATTAAAAAGTCGCATATGTATCAAAGTTTTAGATTTACACAAACATTGCATGTCATAACCATTTGTTTTAAAAAGTTGGATAATGATTATTTGATATTTATTAGATATATGACTTAGATTCACTTTTAAAAAGCCACGTCTCATAAAACTTTTTCAATTAAAAAATCACAAATAAATTAAAATCATTTTTATACAAAAATAACGTATTGTTTAATAACCTTTTGTTTTTTAAAAGCCACATGATGATTATTTGATATTTGCTACATATGTGACTTAAACTCAATTTTAAGTGGTCATGTTTCATGTAACTTTTTCAGTTGAAAAGTCGCATGCAGATTAATTTCATATATTTACAAAAAAACTGCACAACGTCTAACTCTTTGTTTTAAAAAAGTGACATAATTATTAGTTGACATTTACTACATGTTGATTTAAAAGTGGTTTTAAAAAGTTACATCCCATATAATTTTTCCAATGGAAAAGTTTCATACAGATTAAAATCAAATATTTACACAAAAAACCGCGTAATATGTAACTTTTATTTTAAGTCACATAATGATTATTTAATATTTACTGCATACGTGACTTAGAGGCAATTGTAAAAAGTCATTGATGAATTATTTGGTATTCATCCAAATCTTAGAGTTAGTTGTCACCACTTTTTAGTCTAAAATTGAAAGTCACATTCTATATAACTTCTTTTTTGGTTAAAAAATCACATTAGAAAATCGTCATGCATACATTAAGAATACAATTAGAAACTAACCAAATTTGAGAAATGGTACAAGAACTTAAGAATACAATCATTTGCCAAGCCAAGAATCTATCGACTCAATAGAAACTGCCATTACACTACAAAAATATACACTTAAGACCTCTCTACCATCCATCTCTTAACAAAATAGAAAAGAACTATAAATTTACATTATCTAGAACTTAGTTCAACATGTTAAAGTTGTCTACATTAATAAAGTAAGAAATTTAGTTACTTGACTTCCTTTATAAGCGTTATAACCCTTCTCTTGCTTCTCTTTCTTGCCCACGTATATAATTGTGATTGATAGAATACTCCAACATATTTAAGCACATGAAGGCCATAATCTCCACTGCATAAGAGAAAAAGAAAAATAAAAGAATCAAATCAAACTAAAATAATAAATTAAAAAGGCAAATAGAAGTTATCAATTAAAAAAATATGACAAATTATCATCTAACTAGAATATATATCTTCCAATGTCTAATGTTACAAAAACCCAAGTCGTTGTTTATCAATTAAATACACTAGGTTTGGTTTGCCGAACTAGACAGTGGCCAGACATAGTTTTCTCAAAAATTTCATCTCCTTTCACGTCTCACCAATAGTCCTTACAAGAACATACACCATCAGTGAAATGGTGAAATCGTTTAGAATCTCTTGCAACAATATCCCGGCCCACTATCTTGGAGGTCAACTGAATTGTTGTATTACAGTCCCCACAAATTCTAAGATTTTTTTATCACCTGGACGGTTGTACCAGGAACTGAATTCAACATACCAAAAGCCACGGCTAACTTCTCGCTATGAATTTTTAGTACCATTCCTTTCTCCTCTTCATCCACATCATGAAGAACTGATACCATATTTGGTACATATCCAGCTTGTTGTAGCTTCACAGATAATTCTTCCAAATATGCATAGATCATCTCGTGCTGAGGATGTTCTCTATCTCCAACCAGAAATATATGAACCCTACCTTTTAATTCAACAAGACTAAATCCTGACGGTTTATGCAACCCGTTATTTTTCATAAATATTCTCATTCTTTCAACATCCTTCCACCTCCCAGCGTCGGCATATATGTTGGAAAGCGAAACGTAGTACCCGGAGTTATCTGGATATAATTCAAACAATTTATAGGCAGAGATCTCTGCAAGCTCTGCGTTCTTGTGCATCTTGCATGCAGCAAGAAGAAAGCCCCAAATGACAAAATCCGGCTTCATCTTCATCCCCTTGACCAAATCATAAGCCTTGGTAAGATGCCCTGCTCGACCTAGAAGATCAACCATGCAATCATAATGTTCCACTCTAGGCTCTACATGAAATCTATGTTGCATTGCCCTGAACAAATGCCATCCTTCATCAACCAAGCCGGCATGGCTACAGGCTGCTAAAACTGATACAAAAGTAGTATAATTTGGTTTCACTCCAGCCCGATTCATGGCATAGAAGACTTCAAGCGTGTCTATGGCTTGACGATGCATTCCATAGCCTGCAATCATGGATGTCCATGATTTAACGTTCTTTTCTTTCATTCCATCAAAAGCTCTCCCAGCCATCCTTAGCCTCCCACATTTACAGTACATGTCAATAACAGGAGTACCAACATACACAAGATCCTCCAAGTTCATCTTTATAACCTACAAAATATTCAAATGAAGCAGGAAGTAGACTTGTTAAAAAATACTGCATTAACTGGGAACTGACACCCCCCCCCTTTTTTGGTTAGCGGTGTTTGGGTGGCAAGAATGGAAAATCTTTAAGTACCTGATCATGTACGCACTTGCCCACTTGCAAGGCTCCTACATGTGCACAAGCCAACAAGACAACAAATAATGCGATGGCATTGTATGCAACATCTCTTTCTCTCACCATTGAGTCGAACACTTCAAATGCCTTGGAAGCAAGCCCGTGCTGCACATAAACTGCAATTATTGAATTCCAAGAAATCAGATCCTTCTCCTTCATTCAATCAAAAACCTCCCTAGAAAACTCTACCTTGCCACACTTAGCATGTGCATCAATCAATGTATTTCCAACAGCCAACTCTCTATCCATTCCCCTTTTCATTGCAAATCCGTGCACCGCAGCCTTAGTATTCTTCCCTGAAAAACGTGAACATGCTGACAAAGTCGAAACCATAGCAACCGTAGCAATATGCAGTTCCTAATTCTCTGTGTTCATCCTCTCTTCAACTAACAGCTGCTTGAAAAGCAATAATGCTTCATGTGGAGAATCATTCTGAACAAAACCGGTAATCATCGAAGTCCAGGAAACAATATTTCTTATAGGAATTTCATCAAAGATAATTCTTGCATCTCTCAGCAGTCCGCATTTTGAGTACGTGGCAATAAGCGCAGAGGATACAAAAAGACCGGAATCATAACCAAAGACCAAAGCTTGTTGGTGAGCTTGCTTCCCCAAGTTGAGATCATAGAGTGCAGAGCATGATTTAATAGCGCGATCATAGAGTGCAGAGCATGATTTAATAGCGCAAGGAAATGTAGAACGATTGGATTTGAGAGAGTTTACGCAAGGACAAGAATGCTCGGAGGGCTTCAACTGAGTCACCACTTCAAGCCAATTCAGCTATGATCGAGTTCCAGGTGTAGACATTTGTCTTGTCTACATATTTGTTGAACAATGTTATTGTATTTGCATTAGTTGAATAACAGTGTTTGTTGCGTACTATAGAGTAAATGGCTGGTAGTAGAAGTGAATTCAAGTTGGAGGTCTTCATTCATTGTCCAGTTATATAGCAGAAGCCTGAAAAAGAAACATCTTTCATGAGACAATAAAACAAGTAATAATAATGTCAAAAAAAACTTTCGTAAGATAAAGCAAGTAATAATAATATCAAAAAAACATAAAGATAACCTTAGTTTTTAAGTCAGAGATTTATCCTCCGTTCTCTCTTTCTTAATTCCGTCACTGATCTAAATTAGTTTCTTTAGTAAAAACTAGTTGTATATCCATGCATTTCATGGAATAGAATAATTAGCAAAAGAAGAAAAGATGTGCCGTAATTTGAAAAATTAAATAATTGAAATTTTATTACATATTACTCAGTCATATACATATGTGACTAATATATATATAAACAGAACTAAATTAAAACGTACAATATTTTTCTTGGTACAAAGCTATTATATTGTCATTCATAAAATAATACTTTCAAATAATAAAAATGAGAATGAGGAATTTTTTAAACATAAAATTAATTTTATGTTGAGTACAGAAACCAAGAAACAATGAGAAATAGAGCATACAAAATTTATATAACTCCATAATTACCCTACACTCACATTCTTATTCAATAACTACCAGTACAAGAACTCTAAGAACACATTTAGAGCGTGGATGAAATTCATTTATCAAAATAAATTCTTTTCCATACTTATTCTCGATCATATATTCTTAGAGAAATTATTTTTTAACATTTCCTCATGATGTGCCATATATTCTCCAAAAAATATCATTATAAATATATTCTAAAAAATCTAAAATACACACATTTTTAAAAAAGTCCCAAAGGAAGTAATATTACAACAAAAGATAAATTCTATATTACACATCTCTAACTTAATTTTTGACCAATTAATTTTCGCTCTAAAAAGAATTAAAAGAATTTTTATTTTTGTTCTAAATCATCATTAAATATTATTACTATTATATCTCCTCAACTTAAATTTTTACTAATATATATAATCTCAGAAAAACCAAATAATAAATTAAGTAATGTATTTAATATATAACCATATGTTTTATGACATGTGATTTATCATATTAAATTAAAGTAAAAATTTTGAAAGTGATTTAATTTGAATTTATTATTATACTCTCAATTTCTAGAGTAGGCACTTAATCAAAATGAGAGGGGAGTCTCAATAACCCAAGACTTGAAATTTGTCTGTCAACTATTAAAATTTTAAAAAAATATTAAATATTTGAAAATAGACTAAAAACTAATAAAATAAATATAGCAAACACTAATGAGTAATAAATAGCATATTATATATAACATAAAAAATATAAATTTTTATATATTATTATAAAATAATAGAAAAATGTAAATAATGTATAACAC
This sequence comes from Nyctanthes arbor-tristis, assembly GCA_963692815.1. NCBI lineage: Eukaryota > Viridiplantae > Streptophyta > Magnoliopsida > Lamiales > Oleaceae > Nyctanthes > Nyctanthes arbor-tristis. The sequence goes on along the minus strand of CAVNYN010288684.1, from coordinate 11,048 downwards.
TTATAGATTGTTAGTATTATTTTTATTATAATAAAATAAAAGAAGAATATAAAAATAGAATAATGGTTTTGACGAGAAATCTTATATATGACCACTATCCTAATTTAATATATATATATATATATATATATATAAATAATAATAGGATTACGCGATCAGTCTAACTTGCACAAGCTCGTGTAAAGTAAGCTTTATAAATCAAGCCTTCTTAAAAGTTTTTACCCAAAAAAACTGATGACCAGAAACAGATTTGATGTTAGAAATTCTTTGCCTGCAAATTTATAATGAATCCATGAAAGTTACTTCTTTTTTTTTGGATGATGGGACGTGACAATTCATAAACGTTCCCCACTCAATTATAAAAAAGATATAGAATGGCATGTGAATATCCTGATTTATGCAGGTATACACATTATATTCACAAGTAATATTGTATCTTTAAAGAGACGCACCAATCCCATTACAGTTTTTATAATTTATGGGGCCTTGACATTATGGATAAATGGAACAAAGAAAAGGAAATTCAACAGTGGTCAAGTTTTTTCACTTAGAGTTCAAGAAGCCCCCACAAAACAAGATATGCCTATTCCATTCTACAGCTTCATATGAAGATGTGATTACTACACTTACATGTGTAATTCCCAACTTCAGTTTCATCAAAAAGTCAAGTGGAAGGAAATGGCATCCTATTCCAAAGACCACTACTAAAACAATTCACAAAACCTACGGTACCTCGAATTATTCATAGGTTAATGAACCTTTTAGATAATGGTATACCAAGAAATATTTCCATCTTGTGCGTGCTGGAAACCCCATATGCTCTAACTGTATATGCTCTAACTGTAACTGTATATGGGCAAACAGGTGCTGAAGGAAAACCATTCGCTCAGGAAATCAGCAAATGCAGAAACAGATTCTTCAGCTGGCATAAGGCTAATAGAAGAATCCAACTAAGAATTTGTTGGGGGGGGGGGGTGGAGGGGCGGGGAGAGAGGGAGAGAGAGACTATGAAGGAAAAGGAAAATGAAGCATAATAATGTGTCAACTTCTGATTCTAATTGGACTAGATTCCAACTCCTACTTTAGTTGCAATAAAATAATATGACAAATAATTTTTTAAGGCATCTCTTTCTGCTCGGCTAACGACGCAAAATTAGTATAAGCAGGGCGGAGCGACCATAGACCAGTGGTTATTTTACTGATAACACAATGAGGGGAGGCCGGTTCTAAACGCAAATGCAAGGAATAAACCATTCTAAGACGGGTATTGACAGAAGATTATGTTGCTTGAGGAAGAATCCCATAAAAAGGAAAATAGGAAATCAAGTTACTCGAAACTAGAAGAAGAGAATCGCGATGAAGTTGGATGGAATCTTATAATTGGATTAGCTCCTTTGCTTGGTGATGAAGAAGAGGAGAAGACGAATTACCTCATAGAAATTAATGCAACATAATTGGTATTTAGAGGTTCCTTTTGTCCCTGAACCCTAAATTGCTTGCTCATTGTATTTTGAGCTCAGTCCGGTCAAATGCATAAATATATCTGTAATTTACCTACCTACCAATTGCTTGGTGATGAAGAAGAGGAGAAGACGAATTACCTCATAGAAATCAATGCAACATAATTGGTATCTATAGGTTCCTTTTGTCCCTAAACTCTAAATTATTTGCTCATTGTATCTAAAGCCACGTTTAATGTAACTTTTTCATTAAAAACTCATCCTACAATTACAAAAATTGCATGCCACGTAAATTTATTTTAAGAAGTCACATATGATGTGACTTAGAGTCAATGGTAAAAAGTCACATTATATGTAAACTTTACAATTAAAAAGTCACTATTTTTCTTGAAACATCTTTTAGTTGGAAATCCTCATTTATTTGTCCTCTGACTTAAGTCACATTATATGTAAACTTTACAATTAAAAAGTCACTATTTTTCTTGAAACATCTTTTAGTTGGAAATCCTCATTTATTTGTCCTCTGACCCAAGCACACAATGTAAATATCTTTCAATGAAAAGTTGACTCATCTTCTAGTGCTCACACTTAAAACAAGTTTCAAAACCATTTTGGTCATCTAACTTCTGTACTTACTTAAAACAAGTTTCAAAACCATTTTGGTCATCTAACTTCTGTACTTTCATTTTCTCATTTCCCAAATTTCTTCTCTTTTATTAGTTTTAAATTGATCATATAAGCACTACGTTCAAAAAAACTAAAGGTCGTGATAAAATCTCCTTCACCCTTCCCCTTACCTTGTCACCTCCTCCCTCATCCCCCTCCATGGGGGCCTCCCCTCCGCCGTTGTCGGTTCCGGAGGATACCATCCCTCGAGACCTCACTAAATATCCCATCCCTTCTGAAGACGTTACGTCGCAAATGCCTAATAATTTGTCTGCAAAGCTCACCAAGACAGATCGGTCACATACATGGCTTTCAAAAGTTTCCAGCTGAGCTGCTGGGATTTAGAGCTCCCCCGCGCAAACAAGTGAAGTTTGCACCCAAGTTTACACATTACTCCAAGGTCACTCGTCAAGAACTCCAGCAACTTCCTTAAGAATTTCCTTCCCTTCCAAAATCTTATAAGAAAACCAATGATCCCTCTGCTTCAAACAGCAAGACTTCTTTCCCTTCTAAGAAAGAAACAGACAAACAGTTGCAACCTCCTTCTCAAAATGAATCTCAACCCTTCATGTCCCCCCCTGTTATCACCCGCACCCCGTGACGGTGAACCACGCGTCACATTCTCTCTCGAGCTCTCAGAGGAGTTAGAAAAGCTTGCTAAATTTGTTCTCATTGGCAAATTTTCTCATGCCAAGCCAAAGATAGAGATTATACCCAATGCACTGAGTAAATTAAATTTCAGAGGCCATCATACAGTTGGATGGTTGGATAGCAAGCATGGCCGCATCCATTTTCAGCTTGAAGGAGATTACCTGCGCATGTATATGCGTTCCAAGTGGCTTATACAGGGTGCCCCAACGAGAATTCGTAAGTGGGACAGAAATTTTAGAGTGGACCGTGAGTCCCCTTGTGTCCCAATATGGGTATACTTACCAGGTTTACCTTACATCTTTTTTCAACATCATGGAGCTATCTTATCTATTGTTACCTCCATTGGTAAGCCCCTCTGCGCGGCTGCCCTCAAAATTCGCCCAACTGTGGCTAGAGCATGCATTGAAATGGACATTTCAAAACCTCGGCCTGACAGGGTGTAGATTCGTATGGATCAGCATGGATTTTGGCAACAGATTATCTATGAAAATCCTCCAAGCTACTGCAGTTTTTGCTTCCATGTTGGGGATGAGTGTGAGCAATGCTTGCTGGAAAAGAAAAAGGAGCAACCACTGATCAGGGATCCCAGTAAGGGAAAGGCCATCTTCAATGAATCTAATGCTGAAACTAACTCCCAAACCCAGAGCTCGGATGAGCCACTTAGAAGAAAGCAAGATCCAAACATGACTCCTCAATTGAAATCTGAAAAAAGGCAAGATACAGTTAACTTTTCAAAAGACCACACTAAACCAGGTACCAGTTTGGGTAAAGTTAAGAGACAAAAATCAGATTCAAAAAAAAGGGCAAAGCAGTCAACCTCTGAATCAGAAAGCTCCTCGGTCTGAAAACATTATGGCAAAGAATATTCTAAAAGATGCCATCCCAAAAAAAGACCAAATAAGACAAAAGTTACAGCTGAAGCTAGCCAAAAAAATTCTGATCATGAATCTCTTGAAGCCTTTGAGGATGTTGATATTACTGTCAATGACCTAAATATCCTTAAATGGGAGGGAAAGCGGAATAACAGGGCCAGTAGAAAAGCCCAAAGAAGTGAATGGCTTAGGATCTGTGAACTGGCCCAAGCTAACAACAGCCTACCACAGAGCAGAAATTCAAAGAAGGCAAGGAAACAGAGACGGGTTGAAGACCCAACCCTAAACTTGGTTGTCGTGAATAAGGGTTCTCAATCCACAGCCTTGTTAGAAGAATTGTCTGATACTAACCCATTT
>CAVNYN010288682.1:0-51182 GCA_963692815.1 Nyctanthes arbor-tristis | reverse complement strand
TTTTGTTATTGGTAAAAAATGTGAAATTGATTTTCTTCTTTTTATTTTAAGTTGTAAGTGTTATTTATTTTTGACAATTACATCATTTTTGTAATATTTAATCCCTATAAATGCATAATAAAGTAGGAATTATCTATCTTTTATCTTTTGAAAATATCAAAATTGTATTGTAAAATTATTAAAATTATAAAGTATATATAATATTTATGATTTTTACATTTATTTTCCAATTTAGGATATATATTTCAAATATTTAATAATTTTAGATTTGTTAAAATAAAAAAAAATGAGAAATACAAGTAAGTCTAGTGCTTCTACCTTACAGAGGCATGTTAATACTTTTGTTGCGTATAAAGATCTTCTATTTGTTTATTCTAAACTTTGTTCATATGTGTTTTTACGTACTAAGTTTATAGAAAATTTTTTTTACAAGCCCGAAAAGGCCCGAAAAAACCGAATTCATTACTCGAGCCCGAACCGGGACCGAAACCGTTTGGGCTTGCCATTTTTAAGACCGAGACCGGGACCGAACCGAAGATGTTTGGTCCGGTCTTGGTCCTTCAAAAACTCGAGACTGAAACCCGTTTGCACAGCCCTAGTCACTGCATTTTTCTATAAATAGGAGCCTGAGTTGAGAAGGAAAAGAAAAAAAAATTTGCAAAAGACAAAACACTCCCCTACCCCCCTTCTCTCTCAAAAATTTGCAAAAGACAAAACACACACACTCTCTCACACACACACACACACTCTCTCTCTCTCTCTCCCTCTCTCTCTCTCTCTATGTGTGTACACTATTTGGAGGTGGCCAACCACCTATAGTTGGGTGGCTAGCCTCCTTCAAGAGATGAGAGAGGGCTGACCGGACCCTTGAACTCGGCTAGCCGGATTCCCGCCGGCGTCTGCATGGGCACTGTGAGGAAAACGCACATAACTTTTTCTATGAAGCTTGAAATTGAGATCCGTAAGAGGCGTTTGAATCTTTATTCGACGAGCTTCAATATGGTATGGATTAAGCTCTGGAAATACCTTCATCACTCTCACTAAAATCTTGTTTCTTTACACTCTAGCGACCATATCAATGATTTCTAGATGTTTAAGTTGTTTTGATGCTTAAATTGTCTAAGACCTATGTTGTTGCAATGAATAGCATAATATAACATGGGATTACAAATTATAATGTGAATGTGACAAATGGGAGATAAAGTCGAGGATTTCTGCAAGTGAGAAAGAAGAAAGTTTCAAACTATTGTCATATAGTTAAGGATGAGGGTAAGTAACGGTTCAACTACAATGCAAAACAATAGTATTATATGCTTCTATGTGACAATGTAAGATATGAATACTTGCCATGCCCTATGATTGGAATGATTGATATACATGATAATTATATGATACCGCGTGACTATGTATTGACAATCTTGGTTGTGGTATATGTGAAAGCATTTGGGCATGATATATTTGGTACTACTAAGATGTGTAATGAGCATATTATGATGCATGCCATATGCACTCATTGAGAATGACGATAGAGAAGAGAATATGCATGCATGTGGCATGAAGTTGATTCACATGACTTGTTATCGATGATGGTGTGATCCCTATATAGTTATACCGCATTTTGATTGGTCGTCTGGGTATATACATTTCATTTGGGGCAGCGTACCCCTGTGGATGTTAGCGGCTCAGTGACCGGTTGACCGGGTATATACACTGGACGCGAAGTTGGAAGCTTGGCAACCCACTGATCGAGTATATATACCAGACGTGGTATTGAGACTCAATAGTTGATATGATTTGGCCATGCCACTCTTTTGGATATTAGTAGGCATGGTAAGCCCTTGGAAACAGGGCATGTGCGCAGAGATGATTGACCTTATTGATGATGAGCTCATGCAGTATACTATATAGAGTTATAAAGGTCATATTCGTTTGGTGCATGGCGTGTATAATCACTGTTGCACTTAAACATTATGTACATGTATAAATATGTCATTACTTACTCAGCGTTAGTTCATATAGTTTTGCATTGTAGGTGTAACAATACAAGTAACGAAAAGTAGTATCAACTCCGAGGTGAGTAGAGGACTATGTACGGGAATCCTAACCGTGGCCATTATGGGTCTACCATCAGATATACTATAAAGGTTACAAATGTTTTTATCTTAAAATAAATAATATTACCCTATAAATGTAAAGTATTTTATAAAGACAACCTCAATCTTCCTTGCCTTTATTAAGAAGCGAAATTTATTCATGGTTGAGTAAATATGTCTTTATTAAATTACCTTACAAATATACAAATATATTCTAACACTTTCATGAAAATAAATTCTATATACCTTTCTTCAGGAAAATATGTTTTGACTCATCTAGGTTATTATTTATTATCAAAAGAATTTTTATGTACTACAATATTCAAAAAGGCTATTTATCGAGTAATACAGAAATGTTAGAATATCTGATGGTGTTATATTATATATATAAAGTCCAATGAGCCTACAATTTTAATCAATTTTTGTAGTTTTAGATCTTATCATCATCCCACTATTTCTAAGCAGTTAATGGACGTTGCTTGTACATAAACCGGTGGTTGCTGAACGCGAGAAAGGTATCAAAATATTTCGGTTAGGAACAATTTGTGTTCGTAATAGTACTTTTCTTAGTGTGAAAATTATTGGAGATTCACATATAACTATGGAGTTGTTTTCTGTTGACAATCAAATCTAGCTATATAAATTTTGATTAGCTCTTTTAGAATATATGTATATATATATATATATATTTTTTTTTTTTACCTTGTCATGCGCATGGCTTGATGATTTCTTTTCATTTGCCTTGTGAAACCTCAAGTTGGTATTATTCCATGCCAGGATTTTTGCCATTTTCTTTTATTGGTGTCTCTGTGGCAATCTCATATATTTAGTCATTATATATATATATATTTTTTTTTTTTTTCAGTTTTCGGGTTCCTTAGATGCTACGTGGAGGGTAGAAAATTATTTAGTCTTAATATTACTTAGATGCAAGCAGGATAGAAGCAAATATTCATATGCTCTTTCATTATAAGATAATTCAAAACATCCAGCAGATGTTAAATTTCTTAGCTTCTCAATCCATTTTTATCCTTAAGGAGATTCTACCATGGAACCACTTAGAAGAAAATATGTCTTATTCCATTGTTTTGGATCCATAGTGTTCTCTTGATGCCCGGCTAACATGTTTGCAGTTAAAGGTACATGTTAATTGTTTGAGGCAATCACCGGCCTGAGATGATTTTTTTTTTTTCCCTTTCTGTTTTGCAAAAAACTCGTAATGCAAAGCTTTTGTTATGTGTTCAACTTCTGGCTTTGCCACTGACCATGCTGAGTCTGATGCAGGGGCGTAACCAGCACGCTAATCTACCCCTAACCGAACTATATTTTCCCCTAAACCAAACATATAAAAAAAAATTAAAAAAAAAAAATTCCATTAAGGCTCAAACCGATTTGGGCTGAGTCGCGGACCGGGGAAGACCCCCCTTGGATCCGGATTATAGTGTGGATAACAATCTACTTTATTTATAGTTGGGAGAGAATTATGGTGCTAAACTAGTCCTTACTGCATCCTCAGGAGCATGAAATTGCTTCAATACAGTGTTTTTATTTTGTCCTCAACATATAAACTTATTTTTTGAAATAATCTAAAAATGTCAAACTCTTAAGAGGGATGGAACCTTTTATTTTTTTATTTTTTGGTCACAGGTACCGGAAGCAGCATCCATGGGATGCAGTTAATACAGGGAAAAATCCAGGTGAGTTGAGAGATGATGATGCATCTCCCCGGCAGGGATTCATGAGTTGGACAAGTGTGGTTCTCGGGGAATTTTGATGAATGCGATTTTTGCAGTCGAGAAATTTCTAACAGCTACTTTTGTCATAGAATTATTAAAATGGATTGGACTTGTGGCAGGCAAAAAGAGAATTTTTGCCCCGCCTGGTTTCCCTTTGGCACTCACCTCATTAGTTTGCCTTTTTCCTTTCATTTTTCTTTTGTTTGCCTTTTTCCCCTTTCATTGTTTACCTATGTCGAGGTTTTAATTAAGTTAAAATTATCACATCGATAGTTGATAAAATCGGCGAAAATTTCTGACTGTGGGTTCCTTTACGTTATTTCGTTTCATTTCGTTTCTGTTTTGAAATTAAAATAGAAAATGAACTTTTTATTGAGGGGCTCCTCATCTTGAAATACATAATGATGATATTTCACTTCATAAATTCAAGAAGTCACAACCATTCCATTGTTTTACACATGGCTTATGTTATGGTTCTCAATTTATCTTATTTTCTTGTAATTTGAACAAGTGCAAAGTATTTGTTTTGTAGTTGTAAATCTTCCCATCATCCCATTATTTCTACGAATTTATGACCATTTTAATAATAATAATAATAATAATCACCATTCATCATCGATCAGGGAAGATAGTGCATGTTGGCTTGAGAAGAGCATGGAGACAAACATATGAAGAGGAAGAAGATTGAAACAGTACACAAAAACAAATTAAGGCAAGTGGGGGAATGGAAATGGAGCACATAGTCTAGCATAGTAGAGTAGATCAGCTGCTCGATCGTGTTTAGGACCTGGAAGAAGGAGAAGGGTGGTCGGAATTCTTTGGATGGACTGAAAAACAGGTTTGGGTGAGAGTTAAAAGAAGAAGACAAGTGGCCGCGAGTAAGGCAATGGCACTCCATGGACTGCGGAAATAAGTGTGAATAAGTTCCGCCATCCATGTCTTTCTCTTGCTGTTACAGTGCTCCTCGACGTCCCTTCTAACATTAGCCAACCAAGAACCACTAGTGGAATATTCCATAGTATGGATATCCTTGATTATTTCCAAAACTTGTTCGTCACTGTTTTGGGTGCTGAAGAATATCTTGTTTTCTCGCAATTCCTTTGCGTCTTCAGGTTTCACAACCAGCGTTTTCAAGAAATTAATGTAATCTACTATTGTCGCCTCCTCAAAGTGGCAGCTCGATGGAGATGTTTCATATGCACATATATTTGCAAAAAACCGCTTGGAAATATCCGTGAAAAACCAAATAGGGAGTTGAAGTTCTCCAGACCACATGAAGGATTTGAATTTAATATCCAACAGACAATATGAACTAGGTTTCAAGGAGATGCCCTTTGCTTTGAGTTCAGTAGCAGAACGAAATTGCTGATTTTCAGCCTCAAATTGAAACGCCTTGGGAAGCTTTTTCTTCTTCCATGGTGGACATGATATGCATTGTGTTTTGGAAACAATTGGCTGCTGAATGGAGTTAAATTCTCCTTGGCTATGTTCCTCATCTTTAAGACATAGCAGCTGGCGACCAGCATCCAGCATGTGAAATGGCTGAGCTTTAAATTATAGAATAGTTCCAGCAGGTGGATGTTGAAGCCCAAATGTAGTCTCACATGTGTGTTTGTAAAGTAACTTGTATCCGTCTTCCTTGCTGTTGTATATTAAATCAATCAAGAGATTAACAACCCAAAATGGAATTTGATTCTCGAGTAGAATTGTGTCTGAATATGCTACCCCAGCGGTTAGTCCAAATTGCCGTTCAAAGAGTTCTTCCATCTTATTTGCATCTGGTTCCAAGCTCATCTGAATGAGGTATATTAGAAAACATCCGTCTAGAAGCATCATTTCAGCTAGTCTTTTGTCATCATATTTAACTCGAGTATCTTCATAATAACATTTTCTGACTTGATCGATCACTTTATAGATGCAGTTGAACAAGACTTCTCTAGTTTGACCACTTTCTGAGACCAGCATTTTCACGATTTCAGGCTTGAACTCCTCCACTCCACATAGATGTGGTAAACCATTGTGATAAGGACCAAAGGATACCATCCTAGGAGTGTATAAATCTTCTGTGCTCCTTCGCATAAGATGTCGGGGCACCCTATGTATTTGGCGACCGTCGAAGTATTGTTGGGTACCTTCTTGATGAGATTCTTGTGACGTTGAGATTTTACCTTCTTGTTGGATAAGCAAGGGATGAACCTCTGCCTCCTCAGTTTCTCTGTTTTTGCCTGCTGCAGAGGGTTCTCCCATTGCAATTAATTGCAATCAAGAATTGATAATCCCAATTTGCTGAATTTGAGTGAGTGAAGTTGGCCTGCATATGATGCATCTTCTTCTTCATATATATAAATACACGACCAGCAGCATTGCAAAGAATCAGATGCTGAATACAAATTTCAATCCTCTATCAACCAATGATTGCCATTTGCCACTTTACTTGTTCGTTGGTTTAAGAACCAATGAACAATCCATCCAGTATTAATTCTTCTTTCGGGCCATGTATACTTCATCAAAGCTGCTTCTTGTTTTTACTCTTCTTTTTCTGTTTCCTTTCGCTCTCAGTGTTATGTCATTTTCATCCCCATCCAGTCCTATGCCCTTGCACTTTACTCCTCTCCGTCGGTCCCTCTTGTGCTTGCTTTGTTCATCCTAGGACAATCTTCTTGAGATTTATCTTTCAAATCGAGGCATTTATATTCTTAGAGAATCAACAGTTTCCAGCGGACTCCGACCAATCTTTCTTTTACCATTGGAATTGAAGAAGAGAACTTCTTTGCACGACCAGGTTATATCAGTCTCGTGCTTCTTTACAACTATAAAGTATAAATACTTAGTGGTTGTTTGATTCTCTTTATCCTTATGACTTATAAAGAGAAATTATAAGTTAGTAAAATGAGTAGTATAGGTTTAATAGAAATTTGAAATTTATGGTTATAAATGAATAGTTGTCAAATCAATAGTCAAATCAGTAGTAGATAAATTATAAAGTGGTGTGTGAAAGAGGTTCAAACACGCACTTAGAGCTTCTGTTTCATGTTAAATAAAGCAAGCTTCCTAGTAACTCTATTTATGAAAAGTAGTTACTTATTCAGGTGCTAGTGTGTTGCACATTTTTCGTCAGCTATACACTCTTTCAAGTTCTTTAATTTTTCTAAAGTTGATGTTACTTTTTGCATGTGAGTTTATATCAATATCAATTTCATCTTCTAAGCTATAATTGATGTGTTAATCTACGCGAATCACATTTTTAACCCAACTAGCAATAACGTAAATGCTTAAGCAAGGATAAATATTCAAAAATTATACAAGTCACATACATCAGCCGGGCTAGGATAAATGCAGACGTATTGTTATTCGAATTTCTTGTTTGCTCTTCCGATCTCAATACTTGAGAGGGTCTGCCGAGGGTTGGGGGTTCGTGAAATAACCCAACAAATTCACTAATTCTTCTATTGTCTTCTCTTTTTGTTACCAACAAATTGTTTTTGTAATACTTATCTTAGTGTCTAAAATAATAAAAAATATATGCATTTCTATTAACACTTTAATTTTTGTTGGAAGCGGGTGGTTAACCCAATAAATAATCACTCACAAATATGTGATAGAAAACTCAAGAGAAAAATATTGTTCCCCACAAAACTCAAATAATTTCTCAAGCACAAATATATTTTTATTCACCGATGCTTCAAGTACAGTGGACAATCCCCCGTTTCTACTATTAAACCAAAGTACATCAATTTAATATTTCAAGTAATAAACTAGTAACATATTTTAATAAACTCATTCAATTAAACTTTAATAGAAGTGAAACCGTTTCATCCATCCTGAACTCTAGATGCATGTGCAACTTAAGATGCATTAAACCAAGATTTATTTACTAAGTCTAGATTAATATTCTAACCCAACCCCCACCCCGCCCCGCCAACAAAAAAAAAAAAAAAAAATTCTAGGTGAGCAACATTGAATTTCTCCTTTTTCTTGATAAAAATTTCAGCCTTCAATGCCTTTGTGAAGTGTTCAACAATTTGATCTTATGTCTTGCAATGCTTGACAATGACTTCACCTCCTTTGATCAAGTCTCTAATGTAGTGGTATTTAATCCTAATATGCTTACTTCTTTCATGAACAACTGGAGTTTTACTAAGTGCAATGGCAGAGTTATTATCACAATATACCAATGTCTCATTCTCTTGAGAATATTTTAAGTCTTTCAATATCCACCTTAGCCAAAGAGCTTGACAACCAGCTATACATGAAGCAACATACCATGTTTCTGTAGAAGAGAGAGCAACAACATATTGTTTCCTAAAAGATCAAGAATTGTATTTAATTTAACCATCTAAACTTCGAGTCTCCCAAATAAAAATAAAATAGTAATAATAATAAGGGAGAAGAAAAGAAAAGACAAACCCTTCTGCGAAGCTTACCATTCATTCCTAGTAGCTAGATTTTTGGCTCATGGGGTGAAAAGTGATGTTTATTTGAAATGTGTGGTCAAAAAGTGATATTACATTATAAGGAAAAGGGAAAAATTACTGTTTATAAAAAATATGTAGTTGATATGAGTTAGATTTGCCAATAGATTTTAATATTTTAGTAGAAAAATAAAAATAATCTCTCATCACACGTCTGGCGTGATAATCCCACCAATGTATTGTCCGCTAACGCAGCGCCATGTGTGCGTCTGACGGATAAATGAAGCTCAAATGTCAACGGGTTCTAGTGGCACTTGCTAGGTGACTTGATCTTTGTAAAATATGATATTTCTGCCTGTTCACTTCAGTTTTTTGGTGTCTTCAAATTAGCTAATATAAGCTGATGGCAAAGATACAAGATATTTGATCCGTCCAACTTTGAACGAGCATTGCCTAGTCTCTCGAGTGGTAGAAAACTTTCTTGCCTTTCAAACCTGCCAAGCAAGAAGCAGGAGAGTGTTTTGTTTCATATCGACTCGTATATTGAGCGCAAATTTGATTTTCTCATTATTAGATTATTCTTAGAATACCGTTTAAAAACTTCCAGAAATTTTTGTCTAATAAACTTCTCACCCCATTTTGATGTGCATGGATCCAACTTTCTCATTGTTAAAAATAGAGAGTTTATTGGGTTCAATTGTTAATCAAGATTTTGCTTATCTCTGTTACTAGTTAGGTACGTGCAATGCACGTATTACGCTTCATTTTTAGCAAATATGCACGCTGATTTTGTTACGCTACATAGAATTTCATGACACACTTCTGGTCTCCAAAAACTAAACAACAGAAATCAGCAAAATATATCAGAAATCAGCATTGGAATTAAACACACACTAAAAGCAAGATGTGCTAGATTATGGGGAAAAAATCCAATACTCCAGGAGTACTGTGCACTCGATACTCCTAGCCAATCATAGATTTACATGTGATATTCAGGTCCCGGATTAAAAAACCTACACGACGCTCTTCCGATCTCATATACAGTTCCCTGATTGGTTAGGAGTACTAGAGTACTGGACTATGGCATTGGTTACATTCTACTTGTATTATGACTACAGACTCTGGTTTAAAATATGGCAAGCGAGTATTACATGCATGATGATTTCAAATAATAATGATTTCAACTAGCACTTACTATACTGCAAAAATAGATAGCAAGGAGGAATGCCACTTTGGAAGGTATATTAATTCAAACAATTGCAAAATTTACCAATTTGAATTAGCAAAGACATGTAAAATTAGCTGTCTTCATTGTTTTTATCTTACACAAGGAAGCAGCCTTAGTTTCCTTAACTCCAAAAACATAGAAAATAGCTATGTAGATCTAAGAGCCTTTGAAGACCGCATGATACAGTAAATATTTAAATAACATGATCCTACCATTCTAGGAGTGATCAACAATAAAATGCGCATCTCAACACTTTTGCGATATATGCGTACGTACCAAATAAATCATAATCAGATATTTGTCGATAAATTTATGAAATTTGTTTAAACATATTCTTTTAGTATCAGAGGAGTTAAAAAGGTAAGTATTTATATCGCCAGTTTAAAGATGCTCTTTTCACTATGCTTCCAAAGCGCTTCCTCTCAGAAAACATAAATCCAGACTGCCCGCAATCGTGCATCCTCAATCAATGTCAGTGTCTCTTACTGTTTGGAGAACATAGAGTATATATAAAGATCTTTCATTGGCATTAGAACTTTTCATTGTGTTTTAGCACACTGCCATGTAAATTTATCTCCAAATCTTTTTTCTCCTTATAAGCTTAAATATTACTAATTGGTATATATACTACCAGCAATGAAAATGCAGAAATTGGTGATACCAAAATAAAAGAAAATACAAATCCCAAGAACTTTGTGCCTCGTTAAAATAAGTTGTAAATTGTAGCATGATGCATAAACAACTGGAGAAAAAAATCCAACGTGATGCTAATTTCAATATAGCCCAGTAGAGATTCTAACAAAGCTTTTCATTGTTAGCCAAAGTAAATGGGTTCGCAAATAATGTGAGTCTTCAACAGAACACTACCGCTAACTTATGAAGGATGAAGCAAATCGTGAACAAATGGAAGCCAACAAAATAAGAAAACTTCACCCACTTAGTATGACTCACCAACAAATTCATGATGCAAATATCCAAATAGACCCAAGTAAAAATTAAAACAGAAAGGGAAAATCCTGCCATGAAAAATCATGTATGTGAAAAAGCCAAGATCCATTGGACACATCTAAGTCAAGTAGGACCCAATTATAAAGGGAAAATTTTGGAATCCGGGCAAATCTAAGTCGAACTACCTTAAAATTCAGGCAAGAAAACCGCCAATTTGGTAGAAAATGAATCAAAATATAATAACCCAACAACGACGAAGTAAAAGAGTGAACTTCCGGTGTATTTCCTATGAATGAAACTTCGAGGCAGAAGGAACAGACTCCGAGTGAAAAAGACGTACGATGTGGAGTGAAAGAGGTGTACGGGTTTCGTTAGAAAAAAAAAGAAGAGGCGTGGGAATACCGGTGGTGCGTAAGCGTAACCCTTTATCTGGTCTTGCTCGAAGAAGACAGAAGACAAGTGAAGGGACAAGGAGAAGCTTCAGGACAACAAATTAGAATGAAGGGTAAAATAGGAATTTGGCTTAGAGAAAGTGGGGGCAATTTTGTAAGTACACTGTTACTGGGAACAGTAACCTGGGAGAAACTATTTGTGTATATATATAATATATATGTTAGATATATTAGGAGTCACTAATGTGTGTGTCTATATATATATATATATATATATTATATGGAGAGGTAAAGAGATTGAATCTCAAAGAGTTTAATATATTGTTTACAAAGAATATATGGTTGTCATGAACGTATAAGTGATGATCCAATGGTTCTTATGTAGGGAATCCTTGGCTTAGCTTAGTTAAATCATCACAGCTCTAGTACAAATTTGAGGTTTTAATCTGTTCATCTATATATATATATATATCTAAATAAAAAATAGTCTAAACAAGTTTTTCTCCTAAACTGTTGATGTCATGATTGATGTCATATTTTATTTTTTATTATTTTATTTTATTATTTTCTATTTTGAAATGACTAATTAGTGCAATTTAACCCTAGTCTTTCTTCTGATTGTGTAATTTAACTCTAACATTTAAAGCATGGTAATTTCAACATTGAACTCACTCTTTTAACCACAATATAATATTTTTTTACTTAAAAGAACAATAAATAATCTAAATCAATTATAACTTATGCACCATCGATTGATGCTCTATAAGCTGATTGATTATGTGATGTTTTGCTTATTTTCCACTTTTTTCTTCTAACATAGAATTTGAAATTCCATTTCTAGTTTTTCAAAGAAACACATAAAGATATGATTTTTTTCCATGAATTTGATATTTTCTATAAAAAATAAATGCAATCGAAACACATTGTAGGTTGTTGATGGAAAATGCCTGTAAGGAGAAAGGTGAGGTGGCTTCGATTTCTTTGGAAGGAGAAGGGCTCCCAGGAATGCCATCAACAGCAGTTGGTTGAGTTAATACTTGACAGATTTGTACTTACATTACAGTTTTAAAAGGCTATTATGAACTTGGTTATACTGAATCATCGTTAATTGAATGTCAACTTTTTTATAGAGATTTTGGCAAGATTGGAAATAGTCCTTTTTTCTTAAACATTTTTAATGTTTTAGCAAAATGAGTCATGAATTGAAAATTTAAGATATTTCTACATTTAGGTTTGTTTGTCAAAAAATCATAACTCTAATGAATTTCTTGCGTTATATGGATGAATATAAAAAATTTCTCACAGATATTTATTCTTCTTTCATATCAGTTCCCTTTTTCATATGTTTGAATTTCCAGATCATAAAATGTTACATTTTAAAGTTTTGAAACTGTTGAGAATGCAAAGAATCAATTCATAGTTCAAACATATAATTTGATTCATACAACAATAAAATATATTTTTCAAAGTTTCAATATTAGAATGGGCGTTATATGCAGTAAATAAAGACCTATACACCATGCCAAACAAGTAGATTGGTCCAACTGAATGTAGAAAAAGATTTCTACCACTGAGTCTATTTGTCTAATTGTTTTTTACTTTTTCTATTGATATACATTTATGTTTTTATATTTTCAATTGATGTACAAATATTTCTCATTTAGTTCTCAAATTCCTATTACTCATATTTTTTAACGTTATTCTTCACGTGCATCGCACGGGTGTTATACTAATAGATTCTTAATAACAAGAAAATTCCTAACCATTCAATAGTAAAAAAAATAAAATAAAATAAAAAAGCCACATCGATTAGATAAAAAAACAAATTAAAGAAATAGTAAATAACTAAAGAAAATTCAAGAGGCCCCTAAGGATCAACATAAAGATGATTGAGCCAAACTTGATATTTTGATATTATCTCCACAAAGAAGAGGTTTCGGATTATTTTTTTTCTTTCGCACATTCATATAAGTTTGAATCAAAGATCAAGGAGTCTCAAACTTTCTCTATTACAAATCCATTGCAACTAGTATTTAGGTGTTCTTGATTGAGTTGTATAAGAGTCTCTTATGCAGTTCTGAGAAGGAGATTGTCACTTATTTTGATGTATAAATGGTGAACCACGTTATTCTATACAAATTGGTAAATTTGATAGGTACATGGACTGTATTACGAAACCTGCCTTGACCCTAAATAAAAATTGTGAAACTTATATTTTTTATCTTGCAAAATATATGTCCGAGAGATGCATTTTTATTAGGACTTAGCGTTGGTAGGGAGAAGTTGTCTGTCTCTCCCAAAAATCTCTTATATTCAGATATTGGTTCTAACAAACCACTGTAATTGAACCAACGTTGCCACCCAAAATGAAAAAAGAATGGTAATAAAGCACAAGTGATAGAGAAAAACGCAAAGGGGGGGAAAATTTTTCTCATGGAAGGACAAGTTGAAAACACATTCTTGCCTGCTAAATTTGGCAAAGCGCTAGCCTACGCCATCCACGAGGCGCATACCTACCGAGCAGGCCAGCACACCTCCATTGATTTCATTCCGACAACATTACTCTTCGGCCCGCAGCTCGTCAAGTTTTCTTATTTCAGATTATTATGTAATCAATACTGTAAAACCCATTTTAGGATCTTGGGTTTTTCTCAAATTTTTCCATGGCACGATTATTTTCCGTTGTTGTAATCCTTCTTTCATTTAAATTCTCCTATGTCCCTGTTCAATCAAATGGTCGAGAAGGGAACATTGAGGTAGACATATTGAATAAAGGTCTAGATTTTATCAAGGATTTGTTAATAGAGAAGGCAGAGTCGTCGTTGCTTCCCCTTTACCTGCCCAAGATTGAGAAGTCCTTGAAAATCCCAATTCTGGGTAACGTTTATATGGTCCTTTTAAATATTACTATGGAGAGGATCGATGTGATTTCTTCTACTGTGAAAACCGGTGATTCGGGTATATCTATAGCTGTTTCTGGGGCCACTGCAAATTTGAGTATGAATTGGAAGTATTCGTATAGCAGTTGGTTGATTCCTATTGCTGTCTCGGATGCAGGAAGTGCCAGAATTCAGGTATGCAGCTAATAATGTGTGTATATTTTAATGCTTTATATGGAACCTCGCTATGCTATAACGAGTTATCATTTCTTCTGAATGTTTGTCATGATTGGAAGAGATTATGGAGTGTATTTGAAGAGACTTCAATGGTAACTTCTGAAAGCCAAGAACTTTATGCATTTTAGATGCCAACAGTTAATTCCAGCAAGTTGAATATCTGTCAAGAGTCCTCCGTCTAGGTTGAAGGTTATTGATGTAGTGCGAAGTGCGAAAAAGGAACAAACAGAAGGCAACATTGCACTAATTCCAAGTGTAATATGGGGAACTGACTGATGAACGCCAGTTGACTCTACTAAAGTTGAGAACTGATTGAAATCATGATCTAGTTGATTTTAAATGAATATTGGATTGATTAGATCAACAGGCTTTTGATTCAAACTTTAGTACTTTGATTGGAGCAAGAAAAAATGAAGAGCCCTTAAATTTTATGTTTTTCCATCTACATATCAATAATGAAATCTAGATCTTATTTTACAGAAAAATAGAAACTATAATACTTCAAAAGCCAGTTGTAATAAAAACTTCTTAATAGAACTATAAGCAAGGACGAGCCGTAAAAACAAAACTATTAAAAATGAACAATGAGCTGATTAACATTAAATCATAGGCTGTAAGGATTGGTTACATAAGTTATGATGGTTATATTGAATGATTTATTTTACTTACTAGTCTCAAGGCCTACCAAGCATGTGTAATGGAGCGGTTTTCCTTTGTATGCTTAAATGTTTATGTAATTTGCAGGCCACTGAAAACTTCAAAGATTATCTTTTCATAGATAATTGGAATAACAATTAACGATGATGGAGGACCACTATAGAGAATTGAGCAAATTAGTCATCTTTTTAGCTACATGGTTGGATTGTTTATTAAAGGAAAGTTGGGATGGGATGTAATGCACCTAGGCAGGCTAAGATGAATGTGTTACAGTACTGGAATAGAAAGAGAAATAAGTAAGAATATATGCCAAAAAATGGAGGTGATACCGAGGATCTAATTAACATATTTAACATAGCGTATGCATTTTACGTGAACTTAAAAATCCTCCTGCGCAAGAGTGAGGTGATCCTATTTGAAAAAGTTACAAGAGGAAGATAGACATCAATATTAAGATGGCATTTATGGTTGCAAATGTTGTTTTGGTTTTAGCAGTAGATGTAGCTACAAACTAATAAGCATGGAGAATAGGGATCTGTGAAGCCCACTCAGATTTATTTTTGAATAAGGGTTGGGTTTTTTTTTGCCTTCCTATGCATTGAAATGTCTAGTGAACGTTCTTCTATGTTCGTGTATCTGGACAGTGGGGATTTGGGTGGAGAGGAGACAGAAATGGCAGTGGTATTTATAATTGAGGATCCTGAAAATCTATATCAACCTAAAATTGATCAGGCTGAAGTGCGCCAGCTATTTCACTAATTAGAGAAGGCATATTTACCAAGATTTAGGCTGTGTCTCTTGTTATGTAGTAATGGAATCTATAATTTGAATTCTTTATTACGGATTTGAAAGTTTCTTGCATTTTTGTCAATTAGTTTTGCAACGAAGTTGATGAAGTTCAGTTCCCTACCTTAACCTTCCGGAGTTGTCAAAGTGCACCAAAATGGTTTATATGCTATGTCTTCATGAAGGATGAGATTCTTCGCAAATTTGTCACTGGAGTAGTTTCACTTCAAGTGCATGGTCCATCTTACATTTTCTGTTTTGATTTTTCGTTTGGAGTTCATATTTCGTTAGCTACAGAAGATTGTTTCTTGTTGAAAAACTACTCATGTCACGTACTAAAACTATCAGGTTAACTCTCTGGTGAGTAAACCTGCTAGCTTTCTTAATTCATCACCTCAGCTTTAATCAGCTAGTTGTGCAAGTCCTGATCATATTTAAACCCCAGGCTGTAAACTCTAAACCTCTGTTTTAATAAAAAAATGTATTCTAGAATTTGCATCCTTCCGTGAAGTCATGACAACCTCTTCAATGATCTTTTCTCCAAGGGGATTTGATGTACTTTGTTTCTTCTAAGGCTGAAGGTATGGACATTCGGCTTTCACTCAATCTGAAGAATCTACAAGGATCTCTTAAGCTGTTTGTTCCGGACTGTGGATGTGATGTGAAAGATATATCTATAAAGTTAGATGGGGGAGCATCCTGGCTTTATCAAGGGTATCATTTTTTGATGTTTGACAGCTTTACATCTTTTCATCTTTCTCACTTGAGTACAGGTTTACAAATCAATTTAGCTAAACTTCATAACAAGTCAGTAGTCTGATGTATAAATCAGATATATTTGTCGAAAGTTGGACATGGAACTCTCTCTCTCTCTCTCTCTCTCTCTCTCTCTGTATGTGTGTGTGAGAATTTTCCTTGTTTCTGCTTTGTCTTGTTGGAAATAGGCTCACGAATTAGAAAACTATAGAAATCCTTGGAACTGCAACTAAATCTTTTGGTTCAACAAATTCTCCAGTTCACCCTGTTGTCTATAATATATTATATTAATAAGATTGTGTATAGATTTAGATTTTTGAAGTAATGTAAGTGTTATTTTTAGTTCACCGGGGTCATGCCAGGACGAAATATGACATCGTATTGTCTGTTACAGTTTCTGTGCTCATGGAATCCCTAAATGGACATCAATAAGTTTCATCTTCAAATGAAATTCAAACACTTCCTTGATGTGCACTCCGAAACCAATCTCTTTCATGATCGGCGAATTTATTTGGGAAGCATGTTAGCTATGAAAGTCTACGGATTTTATTTGCTTGCGCTCCTTTCTATGTTCTGCAAACTTCCGTTTACTTTCTTTCCATAGTAATTCATATTCTGTTTTCCAGGTTGGTGGATGCCTTTGAGGATAACATTATATCTGCCGTTGCAAATGCTGTTCCCAGGAAAATAAAAGATGTAATCATAAAGCTTGATTCCATATTGCAGTCTCTTCCTAAAGAAGAGATCGGATAACTGATATTGCTTCCTTGAATGTCACATTCATTGATGACCCAAAGTTGGGTGAATCATCACTTGACCTAGAAATAGATGGTTTATTATCTGCCAAGGATGAAATCATGGTTTCTAACCACTATCATAAAACTTTACAAGCTTCATTATCCTGCAAGGATGTCGATAAGATGGTCAGAATCTCGTTGCATGAAGATGTTCTTATATCAGCATTAACAGTCTACTTCAAGGTAATCTTCAAACATCCTTACTTTAGTGGATCGGCTAGAGATTTTTAATCTAGATCAATGTTGTATGGATAATATAACCATATAAAATATAAAACAATAGCAAATTATTTTTGAAAGTTTGGCTGTTTTAGACTATACAAGGGAAAAAATCGTAGCTGTTTGTCCTTATTATTGTCCTATACTATTGAATTCACCTACCAAAGGTTTTGCAGCATCGAGCTACCTAATTCTGAGTGTCTAGCATTTATATGATGGATTGCATAATAGATTTATCAACATAGGATAACAATTGATGGAGAGATAATGAAAATTCATTTTAAATCGTTTTTTTTTTTCAGGCAAGCAAGATGCATTGGATTATTGACAACGGGTCAGATCAATATCTCTTGAACACAGCTGGTTGGAGGTTTATTGTTCCGCAGCTGTACAAGCTATATCCAAATGATGACATTAACCTGAATATTTCCATATCGTCGCTGCCATCTCTAAATATTGAAAAGCAGCAGATTTATGCAACAATTCCCTTGGATGTGGTGATTGATGTTATGGATGCTGGTGAAGTAATACCAGTTGCAGGCATTTCAGTGGTACGTTACGGAGACATCTAAGATTTTTTATTTTTAAGCTATCAGGATTTTCTTTTTATTTCCTAGTGCCTGGACTGGTGAAATTGGTTGAGTCAACTTGAATAATCACCCTTTTGTATCGGGTATGTCATATCTGTTCATTTAAGTTGTAAAGGAATTTTGACTAACCCTGGTTCATCAGCTGGATTTCTTTTTCCCTTTTTTTTTCCTTTCCTTTTCTCTTTTCTCCCTTTAGGTTTTATTTTTTGTGTCCTCTGTGTCTCTTGTGGTGTAAAATTTTAACATCTGGAATCGGGTGAAAGTGCTGAGTTTTGTTTTGGTGTAGGTCATTAGTGCTTCAGCACATGCTGAGATTTCGGGAAACACTCTTTCCAGTAGTGTCAAATTAAATGACTTTGGCATGTCTCTTAAGTGGAGAAAATTGGTGACTTGCACATGCATCTAATCCAGGTATACCAAACATGAGACTATGCCTTCATGAATCATGATGACAAGGATTAAGATGTGTCTTATATTCTTATTATGTGTCTTATATTCTTATTAGTACTGCCGCAAGGTGGTCCTGATATTTTGGGGCCCTAAGTCAAAAATTTAAATATGGGCCCCTTAATTTTTGGTATATATTTAAATTTTTTTCATATAAAACAACAAACAATATTCTAAAATATTTATATTATATCAAATAGTAAAATAAAAAAAAATGTTAAAATATACTACTCACATATAAAAGACATCTTTAAGAAGAGAATTATTCTTTTTTTAGTGATATTAATTTTTCATTGACATAAATGTCATGTATAGTCTTTTGAATCACCAAGATTTTTAATTAAAACTAAAAATATTTTGAAACATATTGCTACATAGAAAATTTAACTCAAGAAAATTGAAAATCATTAACATGAGAAAACAAAAAATAATCATATAAAATCAAATATTTGTTAAGATAAATGCAAGTTGAAACAAAAGTTTATACACATTTCAAAGTTATTTAATTGAGAAAAACAAACTAAAAAGGTCATTAAGATGAGAAAACAAAAAGTTAACATATTACTTGTTAAGATATAATGCAAGTTGAGAAAAAAATAAATTATACAAATTTCAAATTTATTTTAACTGAAAGAAAAAACTAAAAAAATTAACAATATAGACTTAACCAAAAAATTATATAAAAGGGAATTGATAAAAGGGGAGATCCGAACCCTGATTGCAAGGGTAATATTAACAAGTCCTAACCACTTGCACCACCGGCTGGGTTGGGTACAAGTTTTTACCTCTGTGTGTGTATAAAATAATTTTTGTCAATTTGGCTCCCCTAAAATTTCCAAATGTTGGGCACTGACGTGATGGACTCTGGGTCCTCGTCTTAGGACCGGCCCCGATACTATGTGTTATGCTTGTTGCAACTTTTGTTATAGCCAGCTAACCTTAGACTAGTGTGGTCCATGGACCGCACTGACCTTCACTGCGGCCCACTAATGTTTTGGATTGACTGCAATAAACTTAAGCCCAAGTGCATTAGTCATCATGTCTAAAAAAAAAAAATATGTATTACAACTAGGCCAATTTGTACAATTAAACCTAAAAGAAAATTGCTACCGACTTAGCTAGCCCAAGGCGGTGGAATCTGGTGCACTTTAATAGAGAACAAATTCATTTATCCCAGGTGAATAATCCGATGTGGGACAAGTCCAAAGCTTTAGCATTACTTTTCATTTTTTCCCTTTTAGCATTACTTTTCGTTTAATTTTTATTTTCTTAACTGGAATAATGCAAATAAAATACATCGCATCCCAGGGCCTCGATAGAAATTAAAAATAGCAAAAAAGAAACCAATAATTTTGCAAAATGAAATCTTGAATTTTTTCGTGTTCATTATAAACTGTTCTCCCCGTTAGAATGTTCACTGAAGGTGTTTTAATGGGTTTGCTAGTGATGGAAAATATTAAGGGATTTTTTTGGCATTGTTTTTCCATGAACTTAAGTCAAACAGCTCTTAGTCTTAGATTCTGGTTGTTAACAAATAACGGAAAGAGGTTTCTTAGAAATCTGGATAGTTTCTTAGATTGCGGAATGCTCGGCCTCTCTCGCACAAGGTGCACATCGAAGAAGATTGTAAAGTACACCATTTATAGTTGTCTTTCTTAAGAATTTCCAACCGTACTGAGTAAAAATCCTGGCACTGCTCTGATCATAGCCATTGATCAAAGGATGCCATCCAAAACCATCTCAAGCAATTGTATCTTTCATTCTTACTGCCCTTTTAGTTTTACGTAGAATCTTATGTTCCTATATGTATATAGATGAAAAAATTGGTTAAATTGGTAGGAGAGTCTTAACAGTTTTAGCACTTAATGACAGTCTCATATCATACCAATGAAACACTGGAACATTTAATTAAATGTGGATAATCTTGTAGAGCCTGGAAGGTGGATACTTAAAAAATGCAATGTGCTGTTGATAGATATGTGGGGTTGTCACCCCGCTGAAAGTCATTCACCATGTGGTAGCAATGCTCGACTTATTTCTGATTAACTATCATCTATTTCTCGAGGTATATGTCGCCAAAAAGTATTCCTGGCATGAATGCTTGCCTTTTTTTGAAAAAACAATTTTGAGGGATTCTAGTCTCTTGTGTTTCTCAACAGAGTTAGAATTTATTTATTTATTTTATTTTATTATTATTATTATTATAATTATTATTTTGGTTTTTTTTTTTTTTTTTTGGGGGGGGGTTGGGGTGTGGGTAATTCGATATCAATACACAGGAAGTTTTATGAGTCTAGTTTGCAGATCCAGGTTTATTGCGAACAGGGCTTTTAGGGTGTGTTTGATTTAGATTTGAGTATTGATTTTGTGAAAAAGTGATTTTTTGGGAGAATGTGTGTTTGAGAAGGAAAAGTTACGAATTTATGTATAAGATTATTTTAATGGATAAATATGTGGTTGAAAATCAGTTTGACTGAGAATTGATTTTGGAAATCTGAATCAAACAGTTTGTTTTGCTGAATGCAAATTTTATTCTTTGTTTTGTCTGATAAGAATCTTCCTTTCCTTTTTTTTGTTGATCACATAACCTACCAACTCTGAACAATTTGGCAGTCAGCGATATCCACTGCGCTGAAGCCTGTGGTCTTGCCATACGTGAATTTAAAACTGGGAGAAGGACATTCTTTGCCTACATTCCATGGTTACAAGCTTCAAGATGCTCAAATCGGTTTTGTAGATTCCTGGATCATAATCTGCAGTAATATGGCATCTACCAAGACATTCAGTCTTGCCTAATCCCTGCATTTCAGTCGACCCTCAATTCAATCCATGAAATCACCAACCGGTGCCAGATGTTGGAAATTAAGTCAAATTGAATGCATGCGGCATTCAAAGGCTTCTTGCTGATGCTTTCGGCTTGCTCCCTTCCTCTTGTATCGGAGAATCGGGTGTCCTCATTCGTACACTATGTACAAATATTAGTGTAGAGGATGTATACGCAACGGTTGGATTCTTCTGTCATTCTGTGTGTGGTACTTGCAGATTATTCTTTTGTGACATGCAGATCAATCTTCAAAGATCCATTTAGAGGCTCGGAAAAATCATTACTAGGGAATCTTGACCTCAAAGTTCCATATGTAGAATAAATTGCAAATGTATAGAACCGAAGATCACGGTCACTTCAAAAAAAATATATATATATATGAAAAAAGGTGAAAGATGGGTTAATTTTACGAATCGTCTCCAACTTTTGAATTAGAAATATGATGAGTCTTCAACCTTTTCTTTTTTTCCACCTCTGGGGTTCTCAATTTTTCATAAATTCGTACGATAAGTCTTTTTTTGATGGATTTCGTCAATATTGCTGTTAACTTTTCAATAAAATTCCCGTTATACCTCTTAATTTTTTAATTTTTAAAACAAAAGATTTAAAACTAATAAAAAAATAAAAAAAAAAAAGAAGAAGAAACACCAACCCCACCTTCTCCTTCTCCTCCCAAGAACGGCCGCTGGAATGCTACCATTTCTAGCTGTCGAAACTGCCATTTCCATCAGAAAAGGGGTGGATTCACCCCTCATAAAAGCTGCCAGAAAACACGCCTCATTTGCTGCGAAAATTACAGTAAAATGATGCCAAATGCTGTCTTTTTCTTACAGCTTTTATGTGTGTTGCCAGGAATGGCAAGCAAAAATGTTGTTGTTTTCGATAAAAATTGGGGGAACCCTCATTTTTTGCTGCCAGAAAAGGTAGCAAAATGCCGCTGTTTTCTGGCAACTTTTACGGTGGGGTGAACACCCCCCCCCCAAATTTGTTGCTGGAAATTGCAACAAAATTGTTTCATTTTCCAGCAACAAATGGGAGGATTCCCCTTCCCCCCAACTCCTTTTTTGCCACTTGAAATGGTAGCATTCGGGATGCCATTTCCCGCGGCCGTTCTGGGGAGGAAGGATTGGAGTGGGGTGTGCTTTTTTTAAAATTTTTTATTATTTTTAATATTTTAAATCTTTCTTTTTAAAATTAAAAAGTTAAGGGGTATAATAGTAATTGTATTAGAAAGTTAATGGTAATATTGATGGAATCAATCAAAAAGGACTTATCTACAAATTTATGAAAGGTTGGGGGCCCAGGAGGTAAAAAAAGGAGATTAGAGACCCAGCCGATTCTTAACTCAAAAGTTGAGGACGATTTGTGAAATTAACCCACAGAAGATTATGCACAATAGGACACAAGATTGTCGAAGCTAAAAGAATTCAAGGCACTGTGAGGATACTAAAACTTGGTACTTAGAAAGTAAGTCAGCATTATCATAGTAAGTATTATCATAACAGCACTAAACATCTAGTTTTGATGAAATCAGCTAACATTTTGTCGGCCTATATCGAGCTCACCAAACAGCACAGGAAAGTCTACTAAAACTTTGACCCAAACCCCCCCCCCCCCAAAAAAAAAAAAAAAGAAAACAAAAATAAAAACAAAAACAAAGTGTATTTTCTTGCAAGAAATGGATAACTGTACATATATACTATCCCAAATTGCACTCTTTCTGAAACCAAAATTTATAACGGGAAAGGCCATGTGCATTAATAATGTCATTTCATTTCATCAGAGACAGCCCCCCCTTAAGTTTTTTCTATACTTTGCTGCTTTTTCGACATCTGGAACTACCCCCCATTTTGTAGTAAAGGGCTGTAACATGGAAAATTATGAAGAATAATGATAAGTAGAAACAGAGTCAAGTATCCATGGCATCTCGATGATGATATTTCCCTTTTGAATATTTGCAGAAAGCCCCAAAAATTCATGCATTGATAATATTTCTCTACTGTTTCCAATACCTTCCTTTCTTTCAACTCAAGCTGTTGTAATAGCAGTAGGGGTAGCTGCTATTAATTTGACTTATCCATAGCCATATGCACAAGCTTTACTTTGTATTCTCATTCTATGAACACTTGCCTCTCTTTGCTCAAACATCATTTTACATGAATTATTACACTGTCGGCTGCTGAATACATACACACACATAGACAAATCTATTCTATTTTGAGAGAGAGAGAGAGAGAGAGAGGGGTTAGTTAGAGATATTATCATGCATGCATGCTCTATAGCCTCTTTAATTAGAAAGGCTTCGTTTAAATTAGTTTTGTTAGATGAAAATCCCGGTCAAGGTAAAACGACGTTTGTTGTAATTAGTACACATCTATCTTTATCCCGATCCTAACAATAAAGAATCACGTTTATAAACGGTTGATGCATTCATTGAAGGTAACTAGTCGAGATCCCAAGGCCCAATTGCCCAATTAAAGCTACTCTTTATTCTTCAACATGAAGTTAACTACTGAAAATGAATGAATGTGAATTCGCACATGTTGAATAAGATAGAGCCTACACGACCTAGTAATATAGTATACTAATTAATTAAGGTTTCTTCCACACATTGAATTTGTTTGGGTTTTGTCTGAAAATCCAAAGCCAAAAGTAAATGGGTTTCAAGAATAAGAGGAAGCTTGTTCCTTGCATGAACAAACAGCCAGATTGTGACATATATTGCTTTGAATAACTTGTCACCGTCAATTTTGAAATTTAGATCACTTCATCAAATCCTAGAAATGCCTAATTCTAGAAAATTATTCCACAAGATATATACACTCACACAGAGCTAATTATATATATATATATATGCATATGTTTAATTAATTTTACATTAATTACCCTTTTTTATTTTTATGTATGAGCATGACAAGCAGAAAATGTAACTGAATAGGGACAAAATGATTTTTTACTGTTCATAACTTCCACAATGAAAAAGAAGTACGATTTTTGCTATATTGAAAAAAAAAAAGTACTTTGCCCTCGCCTGCGGTTGGAAGAATACATCTCTTTTTTATGTGTCGAACTAGAGACGACAATGCAAAAAACAACATATAAGATTTTGACTTTATATCTTTAATCATCCTTTCCCCTCGTTAAACATATCTCTTTTTTATTTGTATCGAACTACAGACGACAATGCAAAAAACAACATATAAGATTTTAACTTCATATCTTTAATCATCCTTTCCCCTCATTATTAATTATGGTCAGTTGATGAGTTTAAAATTTCAATCATGTATATTTTAGTTCTAACTTACTTGTCGTGTTTTGAAATTATAAATATATTAGAGTGCAAGAAATTTATGTTACAACTCACAAAACCTGCAATGAAAAAGAAAGTAAAGCAAGTGAAAAGAAAGCAAATTACAAAATATTAGTTGAATTATTTGTCACAATCCAGGCAAATTTAAACTACTGTTCTTTACACCCACAAATTGTGAATTGGCACATTAGTCAACTATTATTACTTTGTAAAAATCCAGAACTGAATTCAGTCTCATGTCTTTTCCTTTGCAGACAGTCTGACGATCTTCACTCAAGATTTTTGGGGCCATTAAAAGTACTATTTAATCTAGACATGAAACCGTGACACAAGCATATCATCTACTCTCTTTTTTGACCATCTCACTAGGGTTTTCTTTCAACTTTTCTTCACCCCGATGTCACGCCATATTCCGGCACCAAATATCCGGCCGCATTCGAGCACCCAGTGTTAATTAACTTGGATGCAGGAAGGGTGTCGATGAGTACATTGATCTACTCATACGATTCGAGTCGGCTTACGAAAGTGGCCAATTAGTACTTGTGCGTGCATGGTAAATTAAAGAATGGAATATATTGATATTCACGGGTATTAGTTTGAAGGGTTAAAAAGGAAAAAGAGTGGATAGAGAAGTGGAAGTTTCCGGCATAGATTCACGTGAACCAGCGACTATCACGGCGGCGGTGAGGACTGTTTAATCAGTGATGATAGAAAAGTAGAAATTAAGGAATTATTAGCGACGTTGGGAAAAAAATATATAAAATAAACAAAAATCGGGGTCTAAATTTGGGCTGAATATTAGAATATAAAATATTGACCAATTGACGAAAACGATCCGCCATTTCCTACCTTTAATTTTGAAAATTTTTTTAATATAATTTCATTTTAATTAATCCCGCCTTTTTGACTAATTAATTAGATGATGTTAATTGGTCCTTTTCTATGTAATTTTGTTGGAAGACGTTCCTCAGAAGGGTCGTAGGCTCGGAGCTACATGAAAGTTACTAGTCTGAAAAAATTAGAACGGCAATGAGGGTGTGCGCATGTATTGGTGTCGATTTGATATGATTTTTCTCTTTATTATGTGTATATGTTAATGAATACACAATTATAATTAGATGAAGGATATCCTTAAAAGAAAATTTGATGATACCATCTAATAAGAAATTAATTGGTTACCCTGTGTACACAACATACACCGGTCTTTAATTGCTTAAATTTTAGGAGATAAGACACTATTTGCAATCTCCTTTTTTTTCCCCAAGGAAATTAGTTAGCTGATTCTTCCTTCTGCGGCTATTAACCAAATTAACTATATTTATGTGTGTGTGTGTGTGTGATAAACTGATTCTGGTAGTTGGTGGTGCCGCCGTGCAGAAGCGGAGTTGGGTGTTTGTGGCCGGTGGATGCGGCCTTCATAATAAGCTTTTAATGATTAAATTATAGTGTAATTAAGTATACTTTGCAGCTATAGTGTCCTCAATTAAGCAATGTTTACTAGTAATTGTGTTTGACTGTGCTTAAAATTATGTTTAAGATTATTAAAATATTTTGTTAATTGATATATATATATATATATGTTGAAGGGATATTGATTGATATTCAAAACTATATATACATTTATGGACAGCAAAAATGTCCAAACTAGTCCTACCTTGTCTTGTATAGCTAGTTGGGAAACTGCGGTAGGAGCCGAAGAATATACTTCCCACTTCAACCCCCCCCCCAACCCTTTTCTCTTTCTAAAATATTTTCCCTGCCTAATAAATAATAATAAAATAGAAAGATTTGGTTGGAAGGGGAAAAAATGGAAAGATTTGATACCCATGAAACATATGTTAGGACAAAAGGATATTTTAGTCTTAAATTTGATCTGCTTTCAACATGTCCTTGAGAGGATCAGGAGAG
The DNA here is from genome assembly GCA_963692815.1 of Nyctanthes arbor-tristis. Lineage (NCBI taxonomy): Eukaryota > Viridiplantae > Streptophyta > Magnoliopsida > Lamiales > Oleaceae > Nyctanthes > Nyctanthes arbor-tristis. The sequence continues at coordinate 24,963 of CAVNYN010288682.1, read as the reverse complement.
CGAGGGAGTCCTATTGTTATATATACTTTTAGAAATGTTCAAATACCAAACGTCTGGTGTGATAATGATACTAGACAACGATACATAATATCAACACATCATCATAGCCTCGAATCACATTAATGATTCGTATAATACTATATCATCTATATAGTATCGTAACTGTACTAAATGTCTAGTACTTGAATATTTTCATATATATTCCTATGATGTCATATGTATTTGTACATGATGAACGGATGATGAATAACCCGCCGTTGTAATGAAAAATAAATTTAAAAAAGAAAAAAAACAGAGAGAAAAAGAAAGAAAAAAATTAGAAATGGGAGGTTTACTTTTCCTCTTTTCACATTAACATAATTAGGTGCAAAGATGGACCTTGATTTCTGGGATGTCGACCGTTTAATTATTAGGGAAATAATTTAGTACAGTAATTAATCACATCATTAGATTTTAGTGGATCCCACTTAATTAATATTATCTTGACATCATATCAAGATAATATTAAATGGTAAACTAAATTAAGAGCTTGTTTAATGCATTTTATTTCACCAATTTATAATTTTACTTATCACTGATTTGATATTTGATTTGATTGATAACTATTTAATTACAACACATATTTTAATCTTTTTTACATTCTCAATACATATTCTACATCTCGCCTCATTATAAATTCTCTATATTTTGACAAATAAAAAACATCAAACAAGTTTTAAGTGGGTTATTTATTCATACATAATTTCAGTTATCATTCAATATCACATTAGTTACCACATAGAATAGTGTCAAGCACCACTAATATTAAATAACATTATTCTTTCCATATACATTATAATCCAACTTAATCAAAGAGGAAGCAAGTTAATTATGTCAAACTAATTGCATAAAATAAATATCTAATTAATTTAATTGATTATGTATATGATGTGGTTGTCATTAGATTATTATCGATTTTGTATTTGCCGGCCGGCAAATTGTACATAGCATAAACAATGAATGATTCCTTCTTTCATTAAACAACATTAACGAGGAATTAACCACTATAATCGTATATTAATTAAGAATTATTATAATATATAAAACACAATGGCGTATTGTACCTGCCGTTGCTCGTTGTTTGTAATCCAACTACTACTCGATAGTGAGGGTTGGATCAAAGCCAAATTATAATGCGACGAGCAAAAGGTTGGCCCCACAAGGACTTGGAATAAAGGTAGGTCCCACTAATAGGTCATATCATTAGCTACCAAAAGTTAGTTATCTTTTGTCCCGCACATATTACGATCGGTCCGCTTCGTTGGTAAAGAAAAACATTTACATACAATTTTGAGGGTAAAAATTTTAATGAGACTCTAGTGAATTTTCACAATTTTGGTGATGAGAAGACTAATCATCAGCCGTGTAGAATCATTGTTAGCACGTTATATTAAGACAGAGTATGTGAATATAATAACCTAAAGTCTTGTTATAAAGTCTCTTTCCGTAATACATACTAAAGATGACTCTATAGGTCAAATAACTCCTAATTATTAAGCAAATACACTATAATAATGAATGGTCACCTACCACATTAGGCAATGTTAAAAAACCCATCCTCGATGATATTTTGCTAAATACTCAATTAGTTAAGTATTTTAAATAGGGGATACAGGTTGATATATATTATTGGATGTTTTGATAAGCAATATGTATGGTTTGCGATATAGTCTTACACATAAAAGAGTGTGCATGCTTATGAGCGATAATTAATCTTAAATTTGATCTACTGTCAACATGCCCTCAAGAGGATTGGGACAACGAGGTTGTCCAATTGTTATATATATATATATATATCTAAAAATGTTCAAACACTAAATATTTGGTACTAGAATAATATTAGACAATGATGCATATTATTAGCACATCACTATATACCTTCAAATCAAATCAACGATTCATATCTACATAATCTATCTGGTTTCATAACGGCACAATATGTCTTGTGTTTTAACATTTTTAGGAGGTAAAAATAGTCTAACACAAGACGTTTGGTATCATTACAGTATCAAACAATATTATGACATAATAACAACAATTAATATCAGCACATTAACACACCCACAAATCACATCACATCACATCAGTAACTGATATTATGTGATACCATATTTGATACATCAAATGTCTGCTACTGTTACACATTGGCGGATTTAAAATGGGGGCCTTGGGGGTAGTGGTCCACAGTAAAAAAAAACCATGAAATATATTAATATAGAATAATGAATTTCCATATTTGGCCCCCAAAAACTTACTCTTTTTTTAAAAGTTACAAAAATCTTAAGGGCAATGTTGTAATTTGCTTCCAACTAAGTCTCTGCTACCCATCAGAAAAGGAAAACCCAAATTTCCAAATACATAATTGCGAACAATCACTTATTAATTGCTCCTTCCAGATTTAATTACTAAGATCAAAGTGCTAAAGATGGATTTTCCTGCTTCTTGCTTCAAATGACAATTTTGCTCAATTTCAGATAAAATTTCTCTTTCTTTTGTTTTTTAACAATCCAACAAATCGGGTTTGATATTAAATTTTAGGATTGCTGCAAATCATATTTAGTATTTAATGTTTTGCTTGATTTTACATTTTAGAAATATATTCAGCATTTTAATATAAGGTATTCATTATTTAGCAGTTCACGTCTTTTTTTATTTACTAGCTCTGTGACTAAATTGCAAGAGGTTTAAGGTTTGCAAAAATACGACGCTCTTCCGATCTCTAATGATTTGGTTTGAATTAGTATTTAATTTTTTTACTTAATCTTTTATAGTTGTGCGTATTTTTTTAAACATTTTTTGGGCGTCAATTATCAAAAATTGCCTCCACTAATTTTTATTTTTATTGTCACTATTCGCCCTCATTCTTTGAAATATCTAGATCCGCGCCTGCTGTTAGATGATTGCACCCGGGGGGGGGGGGTTTACAAGTAAAGTAATTAACACCATGAATTAATCATGTGAAACTTTCAGGTTGATGGCATGAATATTGTTGTTGATGATGAGAGGAGAAGATGAGGAGTAGAAGGAAGGGAAAAAGGGTTGAGATCTAATAGATAAGCAAACATGGAAATGAATCCGGCGTCAATCTTGGTCCTTCTTTCTTGTAGCATGTGAGCCCCATAGATGCCCGCCCACTTCCTCCTTTTTCATTCAACAAAACAATCTTTATCCGTTGGACTTAGCTCTCAGGACAAATACAACTGATACATAATTCTCCATTCCTTACTCCCCCCAACAACTTCACTACCAGTTCAACTCTCTCTCTCTCTCTCTCTCTCTCTCTCTTTGAAATTGAAGGTTCCCATATATATAGAGAGAAGAGAGATACACAGTTAGACTCAAAGATACAAATAGATAGATATGGCTCCAGGATCAGCAGGGGACAACAATGTGGTTGTTTCGAAGATGAAGCTCGAAAAAATGCTGAGCATGAAAGGTGGCAAAGGAGAAGCTAGTTATGTTAATAACTCTCAGGCTCAGGTAATAATTCATGAATTTCTCTATGAAATCAATTTCTGCAGCTTCTTTATTTCATTTCTCTTGTTTAAGTTCTCAGTCCCTACAAGACTCATTTTTTCTCTGGAAACAACGCCTTCTCCATAATATATGGAGGTCGCAGTTGTAAAATTCAACAAGTAACTTGGGGTTTCAAAGAGGTTTCTTACCTTCTACAATTTTGAGCTCCATACAGTTGTTTCTATAGAAGAATTTTTGCAAGTGTATGGTAACATATGGTGTCATATATATGGTGCTAGATTTGGGACCAGCAAGACTTCGTACTGTTATTTGATTCTTAATTAGTATTTCCTGGTTTCTAATTTTTCTGTATGCACCCTGCTCCAATTCATTAATTTAAGTTGTTGATCGATCACCTTTTTTTTTTTAATTTATATATTAGAAAGGGATTATAGTGGGGATTGAACCTTGAATTGAGGGTGTGGGATGTCAATTAAATGCCATTAAACCACATATTGGCAATCAATGTAATTTTTTTTAAAACTATTACAGGGGATTATAGAAGAAGGGAATAGAACCCGAGTTAAGGGTGTGGGAAAGGGCCCATTTTCAGATACAATTATACCATATGGGCATTGACCATGGCAATCAATGTTAACATGCATGTTTTTAGCATATGTTTGACTTGCCCTACTGATGTCTCTAGGACAATTAATTTTGGATGGATCTTCTCTCTTCATGTTTTAATTTTGTGTCTTCAATTTCTTTTCACTTATATATATATGTTCTCAATGTAATTTACACACACAAAAGCTCTTTGTTTTATACATCAATTTTTTACCTTAAAAACGTAACACTCAAAACAACAAATGTCTTTTTCGATATATTGCACTGTGCCAAATCAAAATATTTAGTTTTATGTTTTAACTTTCTTTAGAATGATTACTATCCTTGAACATATATGATAAATTTTATCACCTGTCTCCCTTCCCTTGTCTGGCCATAGATACGTCAAGTACAACTTAATTATAACCAACAACTGCCCCATGTCACACACATATGGTTTGCAAAAATTTTATATTTTTGCATAAATATACCAATTAAGTGCTATATATTCGACCCCTTCAAGTGGATTAATTAATGCAAAGACTTTTTACCCTTTGTATGATCATTTAATTTCAATGCACACAATAATAGTAGTAGGAGGAGGAGGAGGTTAAGACCACCCTTTCTAGAATAAGGTCATCCGTTAAAGTCTATGCTAACGACCCTCCCCGAAATTCTCATAGATGGATAAAAAAAATAATAATAATCCAAAAAGGGGTTTAAATTTGAAATTTACAAAGATATTATTGTCATAAATTAACAGAAAAGAAGAGCAGAAATTCATTGGAAAAGATTGTCAAGAAAAGAAGGAAATGTAACGTACCAAAAGGAAATTCAGGAAATCTGTCATAAATTTTATCTCTTTGCATTAATGTCATAAGTTTCATCCCTTTAATTTGCATCGATTCATTATTATAAGAGAAGAAATTACGCATGGATAAACTTGAATTTAAAGACTATGAGGCGATAGTAATAAATCCGGTTGTTGCAATCTCGTCCCATTATAAAACCAATTGTTGTTGATATCTTCTCCATCGGTGATTGAAAAGGAGAAAAGGAAGACAGAAAAAAAAAGGGGGTGAAAAAACCGACTAATATTGTAATTACGAATATGAATCTCGAAAGGTTGCTTAGCATGAAAGGTGGCAAAGGAGAAGCTAGCTATGCCAATAACTCGCAGGCTCAGGTTTAATTTTTCCCCCAATTTTACTCTGTATTTTTTCATTTAATAATTATTATTTTATTTTTGGAGGTATAATTATTTTCTTCTTTTTTTTTTTGGGTTCTTTTCCTCACAAATCCATCAAAATCAAATCAAGGTTTCGGAGATTTTACTATTTATATATTTTCTGAATGCTGTTTGAATATGGTTCTGTCAATTATTCTCAGCTTCATATACAAAAATTTAAGTTTGGGGTGTGTGTGTGTATGTAATGGAGTCAAAAGAATTTCCATCGTAGCCCAAATGATGAATTAGAATTGATAAATAGCTTGGCAAACGTACCTAGATTTTTATCTTAAAACACACACATACACACGCACACACCTAAAAAAAAAAAAAATCAATCAATCAATCAATCAATCTCTCTCTCTCTCCTTTTTTTTTTTTTTGAAGGAATATATAATCCATCTACACGCATCAACTAATGAAATTTGTTAAAATTCACGGGTTTTGATTATCCTTTGTTTTAATACGAATTATATATGAGTTTTGCACATAAGCCCACACGAGGTTTATGTGTAAAAAAGGGAGGTCCCGCCATGGAGGTACCGCGTGTCTCTTCATTCACTAATCCTTATTGACGCATGCTGTGCTTCCCTCAAAATTTCCTCTAACTTGGAGAGCAATCCCCATTCCACTAGTTTAGTTAGCATTTTTTACTAAATGTAAATATTGATGAAGCAGCCCACTATAATTTTTTTTCAAAATTTATATAGGAAATAAAAAAAAATCTAGAATGAAGGAATATTGTTTGCATGTATTTATGTATACAACCCATCTCCCATCTTGTAAACATGTAATCTAGGCTAGAGATCAGTTTTCGATCTAGATAAATAACATTACTCTTTTTCAGGCTCAACATGCTAGATCCATGCTTCACCTTCTGAGAGAAACTCTAGACACGGTAAAGCTGAACCCCCCAGAACTCCCATTTGTTGTTGCAGACTTGGGATGTTCATGTGGAAGCAACACTATTTACATGATTGATGTCATTATCAAGCACATAAGGAAGCAGTATGAGGTAGCTGGATACGACCAGCTGCCGGAATTCTCAGCCTTCTTCTCTGATCTTCCTTCCAATGACTTCAACACTCTCTTTCAGCTCCTCCCGCCGTATGGTGGCAGTAGCATGGAGGAATGCTTAGCTTCTGACAGCCACCGCTCTTACTTTGCTGCTGGGGTGCCAGGGACGTTTTACCGGAGACTGTTTCCGGCGAAATTTGTTGATGTTTTCTACTCTGCATTTTCTTTGCACTGGCTCTCTCAGGTTAATCACATTATTATTATTATTATTATTATTATTATTATTATTATTATTATTATTATTATTATTATTATTATTATTATTATTATTATTATTATTATTATTATTATTATTCTTGATTCTTGATTTTTTTCCGCCTTTTATTTCCTCATTGTTCTTGATATTAGTAAAGTATATACAAGTGCTTTATTTCCGTTACTGATGTTTGATTTTTGGTCTTTTGCCTTGTTACCGAGGATGATATGCATATCCATGCACACTTTAAATGCAAAAAGTTCCCAACATTTCATTAACTTTTTCTTAATTTGAAAATTAGGTCAAAAAGTTATAAAACTTGATCATGATGATTCCTAGGGAGGTTGATCAAAATCACTTTTTAGATTGACGGGTGATTCGTGAAACTTGTGTTTAGTGAATTGAGTAATCTATTAGAATTTGCTTTGAAGTACAACTAGATAAAAATTAAACCATTAATTTCAACCATATCAGGTTCCGGATGCTGTGCTGGATAAGAGATCGACTGCTTATAACAAAGGAAGAATATTCATCCACGGTGCAAATGAGAGCACCGCCAATGCTTACAAGAAGCAATTTCAGGGTGATTTAGCAGGGTTTTTAAGAGCAAGATCAAAAGAAATGAAGAAAGGAGGATCCATGTTCTTGGTTTGCTTGGGAAGGACTTCTTCAGACCCCACAGACCAAGGTGGGGCCGGACTTCTCTTTGGGACCCATTTTCAAGATGCTTGGGATGATCTTGTTCAAGAGGTAATCATATCGTCTAGCTCTTATCTTACCCTATGATTCGAAGTCGATTTGCTCCGGAGTCAAATTTCTCTAGGGTTAACAAGTGGACCAAGAGATAAATATCCTTTGTTACTAGATAGGTCCAACTCCACCATCAAATGATCACATGACAAACATAGTTGAATGGAACTAGAAAAGACTTTGTTGGGATGTGACAAGATATATAGCCAAATCACAAAAATGTCTAGTTAAGACATGATTGAAATTAATGTGGGCACATAACAAATTATCAAACATTCTGACTTACCATGATTAATTCTTGTCGTATTGGATGCTACATTTTGAATGAGACTTCACCAATTTGTCACCGGCTAACATCATAACCAGCATCAGGCGGGGGACAAATTAATTTTATTGTAATTACTTCAATGCATATATTTTACAGGGCCTAATTACTAGTGAGAACAGGGACAACTTCAATATCCCAGTATATGCCCCAAGTATGCACGACTTCAAGGAGGTTGTCAAAGCCGATGGCTCATTTGTCATAAACAAGCTCGACGTTTTCAGAGGAGGAAGCCCCCTTGTGGTTAACCAGCCAGACGATGCAGCTGAGGTTGGTCGTGCATTGGCCAATAGTTGCCGGAGCGTTAGCGGGGTCCTTGTTGATGCGCATATAGGCGATCAACTGAGTGAGGAACTGTTCAGTCGAGTTGAGCGCAGAGCCTCAACCCAAGCTAAAGAGCTACTAGAGCAGCTACAGTTCTTCCACATAGTTGCATCTCTTTCTCTTGCTTAATTAGTGAAATGCATAAAGGAAGAGTGCATGATCTGTCTAGTTACTCTTTTTGGTGTTTTTATGTCTGCTACTTAGAATAATGGTCATCTTTTATTATTTTGGTTTTGTCCCCTTCCTCATTGGTACAGTACGAATATTAATGTAGAAGATGTATATGCAACATTTCGAGTTTCCATCTAATGGAGTCTCATGGATAGGTAATCCTGACCTCGAGTTCCATATATAGAATAGTGTAGTATCACTATTTGCATATTCCTCGTACATTCACCTAGCCAATTTCTCCTACGTTTTTAAAATTCAAATTTGGTCAAATCAATTGAATTCACATATCTCGTTGAATTTATTTATACTATACAAATCTTCACTATTCAATTTACTATCTCTCTTATTTCATATAACAATGAATTTTTTTTATATGAATGTGAATATATAAACAGGAGATTATGCACAGTAGAATAGATGATTGTCAAAACAAAGGCATTGTGAGAGTACTATAAGACTCAGAAAGTTTAGTCAGCGTCGTTTACAAATTCTTATTTTTTCACTTATTTAATATTATGGTTTTCGCACTGAAACTTTTAGAAGAAAATTTACTAGATATAAGATGTGATAATCGAATGAAGATTAAGGATAAAAAAATGACGAAGAAAAAGTTGATGCCTTAATCTAAAAACATGAAAAGATGAAGTAAATTAAATACAATTAGATTATGGTGTGTTTAGTAAAACAAGTGGTGTCAATTGCTAATTATATTTGCACTATATTTTTTGTTTGGTGCACTACATTTTAATTACAGCTAAGGTAGCTAAAGTTTAACTGCTATTATAAATAGGTCCTTAACTTGTTTCTTTGTTTGATTATTGTCTGTTACCTTCCGCTATTAATAGATTTTACCTATATTAATATTTTTTTTTCTAAAAATTTCTTTATCCTATCATTAAAAAAGTACAAACCACAAACAATTTTATGTAAATGATGATGGAAAAATTTTGTCATAATATTAAATCATGCTAATATAATATTTGAATATAAATCGTATACAAGCAAAATTTATGTTATTATTAAAAAAGTAAAAAAATGTGACAAAAAAAAGTTGAGAACAAAATTATATAGTATTAAGCAAAGTGAAGACCTTTTTAGTGCAATTAAAATGTGGTGGATCAAACAATTTTTTTTTGGGTGCAAATATAATTAGCCGGTGTCAATATAATTGGCCTTTTTTTTTATTTACTAAAATCGGCATAATGAAATTGACAAAAATAGTCTTTTTATTTTTTTAATTGTATATATCTTTTATATTCTTGGGTGCACCACAATTTTCTAACTCAATTTGGGTTTCTGTCGTGTATAGAGCTCTTGTATTACTGTATATTCAACAACTCCGTGACTTTTTTTTTTTTTGGGAAAACAAGTAGTTGATATTCAAGTTATCGGTTTTGAATTTTTCAGGGTTTTTCCTCCTAAAATTCAGTCCTCTTTCTAGTACATGTCTGAGAAGAATTTCCCCACGAACTACATGCGTTCATTCCATTACCATTGCCGACACTTTTTATACGTACACTTTTTCTATGGCAATTAAGAACAAATTTTACGCACATACAATACATAATACATAATACATTGATCTACCTAAAATTCATTGTAATGGCTACCGTAATAAAAATATGGAAAACTAATTGTTCAACAAACTAAGGATCGCTGAAATTATACATTTATTCATGGGCATAAAACACATGCAGTCATGGGCAAAAAGAATAAAGGGTTAAAGGCAGGAAGAAGCATAAAATAATTCCAGTGCTTTAGATTGCCAATTCCGAAAATAATTAGAGGCCGATAAATGTTTGTTCTTCTTCAGTGCAATGGCGATGTGGTGTATTGATTTCTTTTGTTTTCTTTTTTAATTTCTCTTAACTAATTGATAAAGATCAGGGGATGTAGACTACTGATTTCTCTTCTTTTTTTATAATTTCTTGTGATTAATTGATAAATGATAAGATTAGGGGGTTAATCATATGGAAACTAGTAGTGGAGTAGATATGATCAATTTTATTTTTTATGTGCGGTGTGCTAATAATGTGGTGCCAAGAAACAAAAGTATGGTGGGAATATAATAATTCCCCTGATTTCATTTCATCTCGTCAGTGACAGCCCCCCCTTAAGTTTTTTCAACACCTGAAACTCCCAATTTGTAATGAAGACTGTGTACTGTGTAGCATGGAAAATTATGAAGAATAATAATGTTAAGTACAAACAGAGTAAAGTATATCCATGGCATCTCAATGATGATATTTCCCTTTTGAATATTTGCAGAAAGCCCCAAAAATCCATGCATTAATAAATATATTTCTCTACTATTTCCAATACCTTTCTTTCTTCCAACTCAAGCAGTTATAGTAGTAGCAGTAGTAGGGGTAGCTGATATTAATTGACTTATCCATAGCCATATGCACAAGCTTTACTTTTTATTCCCATTCTATGAACACTTGCCTCTCTTTGCTCAAACATCACTTTACAATGAATTATTACACTGTCGGCTGCTGGATGCATCCATACATTGTACACACATACTTGTTTATGGATATGAGTTATAATAAGTGAATTATAATGAGAATGAATGTGTGGTGGAGTAATTGAGTAACTGTTAAATCAGTATAAGGTAAAATTATAATTTGTTAGCATAATGTGAATGAAACAAGCTGTAGCTAGAGATAGCATGCATGCATGTTGTATAGTCTTCTTTGCTATAGATGAAAATCCTGGTCGACCTACGAGGGCCCTTGTTGTAATTAGTACACATCTGTATACATCCCGACCCTAACAATAAACAATCGCGTTAAACGGTTAATGAATTAATTAGCTAGTCGAGATCCCGATGCCTTGCCCAATTAAAGCTACTCTTTATTCTTCAATATGAAGTTTGTGAGTGCACACATCTAGAAGAAGATAGAGCCTACGTACACAACCTAGTAATAGAGTATACAAAAATTAATTAAGGTTTCTTCCACGTTGAATTTGTTTGGGTTTTCCCTCATAAAATCCAAAACCAAAAATATTAAAGTAAATGGGTTTCAAGAATAAGAGGAAGTTTGTTCCTTGCATGGGCAGCACCAGATTATGACATATATATATTGCTTTGAATAACTTGTCACCCTCTATTTTGAATTTTGGATCACTTCATGTCTTCATCAAATATTATAAAAGTCTTATTCTAGAAAAATTAATCGTATTCCACCATATATGTACATAGCTAATTATCTATATGCATATATATACACGTTTAATCAATTTTTCATTTACTCTTTTATTTTTAATTTTTCTTTATGAGCATGACAAGAAAAGGTGAGTGAATAGGGACATAATGATTTTTTGAATATTCATAGCTTCCACAATGAAAAATTAAAGGAGTACCTTTTTTTTTACCCTTCATGTACGGTTGGAAGAATATCTCTCTTTTTATTTGCATAGTAAGTACTACAAGATGTCACATAAGACAATATGTAAGATTTTAATTTCATCTATTTAATCATCCTCTCCCATCACTGTCATGGTTGAGTTTAGAATTTCGAACATGTACATTTTAATTTGTTTCTAATTAAATTGACTTTTGCACTCGTAGTAGTTGAAATTATAAATAAATATAGTAGTTCAAGAAATTCATGTCACAACTTACAAAACCTGCAATGAACAAGAAAGTAACGTAAGTGAAAAGCAAATTAGACAAAAAGTAAACTAGAAAGTGCAAAAGATTGGTTGAATTATTTGTCACAATCCAAGCAATTCAAACTACTGTTCTTCCAGTCACAAATTGTGAATTGGCACATTACTCAACTATTATTACTAGTAAAAATTATATAAAACCAATGGGTCCCGAACTAAATTCAGTATCATGTCTTTTCCTTTGCAGACAGTCTGACGATCTTCACTCAAGATTTTTGGGGCCATAAAAAAGTGCTATTAATCTAGACATGAAACCGTGACACAAGCATATTATCTACTGTCTTTTTTGACCATCTCACTAGGGTTTTCTTTAAACTTTTTGCCGCCCGATGTCCCGCCGTATTCGAGTATCAAATTCTTGGCCGCATTCGAGCACCGAGTGTTAATTAACTTGGATGCAGGAGGGGTGTCAATGAGTACATTGAACTATTTGAGTTATTCGAGTCGGCCTACGCAAGTATTCAATTAGTACTTGTGCATGCCTGGTAAATTAAAGATTGGAATATTCATATTATAAATAGGGGTATATAGTTCGAAGGGTTAAAAAAGACAGAGAGTCGATAGAGAAGAAATTGAAGCTTCTGGCATAGATGCACGTGAACCGACGACTATCACGGTGGCGGTGTGGACTTTTTAATCGGTGATGATAGAAAAGTAGAAAAGGGAATCAGTGACATTGGGGGGAAAATACAACGTTCTAAATTTAGACTGAATATTAAAATATTTGCCGACCAAAATGATCCCCCATTTCCAACCTAATTTTGACTTGAATAACTCTATTTATTTAGACTAAAGACTAGTCTGCAATTTAGTTGTCATTTCTTTATTGGCGGTTGAATATTTCAATGTTCATATCCATATATCTAATTGTCATGTCCTTTTATTGGTTATTGAATAATTCAGTGTTCACATATATTTACGCATCTCCACTCATTCCCCAATGTTCTCCCGTCTGCAATTTAATTATCATTTCTTTATTGGCTGTCTATTGAATAAATCAATATTCACATATATTTATACATCTCCACTGATTTTCCAATATATATTCTTCAGATTTCAATTTAATTTTCATTTCTTTATTGGCTATTAAATAATTCAATGTTCACATATGTGTGCTCTTCCGATCTCCCACTCATTCCTCAATGCGGTAATGTCAACTACACTGGAGATCGGTCTCTAATCTAGATAAATAATATTAATCTTTTGACACACACACACACACACATATTAATTAAGAGTAGAATCGTCACCCTTTATACCGCGATTTTTCTGCCTTTTTTATTTGGTAAATTTTGTGGTAATTGTTCTTTTTTTTAAACATAAACTTTTATAAAGGAACTTAGAAAAGATTTGAACCAGTGACAATTGAATTTAGCACCTAAGTTTTAACCGCTTTGCGCCCCCCGGCGGTTTTTTGTTAGGCTTTTTCGCTAGTAAATTAAAATATAAAATCTGAAAGGTCAATTCCAAAATATAACCTAATCACTCTTAATTTGTTCATTCACCATCTCCGCCTTATATGCGTTGGTAAGTTTAATATCATTTGAATTTTTTTTATGCATTTTACATTTTTTATGAATTTTTTTAGTTTTATTAAGATTTTTGAAAATTGGGCAGGTGACATGTATGTTTTTATCTACCAACCCAAACCACCCTGTCTGTACCCAATATAAATGGGGGGTTAGTAGAAACGGGGCGTGGTGCAGTGGGGGTTTATCCTACAAAAATCCGTCCATTGTTATTTTTACTGTTGAGATTCCTTTCATTTTCAAATTAACAAAAATATAATGCCTATCCCATCTCATTTTTTGCCCCTCAATTTCTAGGTTAATTAGAAACTTAAGGCATGTATTATCGTCCAAAAACTTACAGCACTAGTACGAGATGTGTGCATGTATTATAGTGTCATTAATTTCGTATACATGTGTATAATTTTGTAATTGTCTAACAAATTAATACTATAAGATGAAGGATATCCTTAATTTTTTGGGTGTTATGCCCAAAGAATATTAACTAATTTTTTATCTATAGTCTATGGCCTTCACGGTACGTTACGGATATATGAGTGGTAGAAATGCTAAATTTAAAGACCCTCTATAGGCAATTGAGACGCTCTCTGTATATATATTAATTATGTATATGAATTCTCTCTTTAACTGCTTAATATTTTAGGACATATATTTTGTTAATTCAAGCCAGAAAAAACACTTAATTTGCAATTTTACTGATTTCTATTGGTGAAAATTGCATGAATATCAAACCCTTTATTGATTGAAACTTCTACGGTTCTTCTTTGTAAGGCTATTGAACAAATTAAACAATTTTCAGGTGGCGCCATAGTGCAAGAAGTGGTTGTGGCGGGGGCAACGCCACCCCCGCCCCCCAAAAAAGCTTTTAATAACTGAAAAAAGTTGCTTTTTTTTTTTCTTTTTTGTTTTTTTGTTTTGGTAATTGTGTTTGATTGTGATTTAAAAAAGTTTTAAGATTATTGTTTTAAAAGTTGTTCATTGGCATTCAAAGCTATATATATTTATGGACAGCATAAATGTCCAAACTAGTCCTACCTTGGGTTGTCTAGTTGGGAATGTCATGTAGTAGGATGAATTCATGTACATATATCCCCACCTACATTTTTTATATTTTCAACTTTAATATTATTCACAATCTGAACAGTAAAATAGAAAGAATTGATAGTGAACTAGGATATTGCTATCTTTAAAATTTGCAAATTTGCTTACAATATAACATTAATATAATCAAGGATCGAGGCAGGGAGCTTGTCTTGACCATCTCCACCTGTTGTTAATGTGAATAACATGTCATCTTAATGAAACAATGAGATATATACATATATTTATATATTTAAACTTTTACTCTTGTCATATTAACATTTGTTATCCGAAAAGAACAAATTAAGGTTTAATTGATTAGAAAATGGTCTTAAGTTTACAAAGAACAAGAATTAGGTGCAAAAATGAACCTTGATTTCTGGGATGTCGACAGTTTAGGGAAACAATCTAATACAGTAATTAATTAATCACCATCATTAGCTTTTGACGGATTCCACTTAATTAATTCACTTTACTTTTTCATACTATAATCAAAATTACACATAGTATATATTAGTATACTGTTTGAATAGTATCTGACCATAAGGTCAATTGCATGTGGAAAAAGAACGGGAGGAAGGAGGACGATTGGAAAAGAAAATGGAGAGTGTGCCATATAGGACAAGGAAGAGTGTGACATACATGAGAGACAATAATTAGCCTTTTCTCACCATATAGGAGAAAGCCTCTCTTACTAATTAATTAAATTATAATCAATAGGAAAGAAGTTAATTATGTCAAACTAATTGCATAAAATGAATAAATAAATAGTATCTAATTAATTAGAGAAGGATTAATTGATTATATGCATACATTACATGATGGGGTCGTCATTAGATTATCAGTTTGGACTTGTCGGCCGGCAAATTGCATATATAGCATAATTAACAATTAATGATTCGTGCTTTCATTAAACAAGATTAAGGAAATAATTAATAATTATAATCATAATATATACATATATTAAGAATATAATATAATGTCGTATTGTATGTGCGGTCGGTTGTTGTTTGTATAATGAGGGTTGGGTTAAGGCCAAATTGGAGTGCTAGGAACAAAAAGTTGGCCCCACAAAGACTTGGAATAAAGTTGGATCCCACAAATAGGTTTCATCATTATCTAACAAAAGTTTGTTATCCTTTTTCCCGCACATTTTGCGATTTGGTCCGCTTTGTTGTCTTGTTACTTATAAGAAGAACATTAATTTACATACAATATCGATGATTCGAGGGGGTCAAAATTTAGTGAAACACAAACATAGATTGATTTTGAATTAAACCTTTCTTCTATCAATGAATTTTCATAATTCTAGTAATGAGCA
Source organism: Nyctanthes arbor-tristis (assembly GCA_963692815.1). Lineage (NCBI taxonomy): Eukaryota > Viridiplantae > Streptophyta > Magnoliopsida > Lamiales > Oleaceae > Nyctanthes > Nyctanthes arbor-tristis. Next base: position 9,186 of record CAVNYN010288682.1, on the reverse strand, counting down.
CGCTACTGATCCTGCGTCTAGAATTATTTTTCGCATATTAAATTAAGAGTAAGTATGTGATGATGAAAAAAGTTTTATTACAAGAGAAATCACCACTTACTCTCGTGGAAGTTGGGAAAAATGCCCACTACCAATGATATTTTGCTAAGTATATTCAATTAGTTAAAAAATATTTAAAATATGTGAGACATTTGATCATATATCACTACAGGTGAACATTTTTTACAATGCAGCACATGCATAATTGTTATTTGCCCCAATTTAGTGTACGGTGTGGGATAGTCTTACACCCACAAGAGAGGAAGAGAGGGGGAGAGCGTGTGTGTATGTGTGGGCATGTTTTTTTTTTTTTGGTGGGAGGCGGTAAAAAGTAAGTAATTAACACCAAGAATTAAATATGTGAAACTTCAGGGTTGATTACATGATTTATACTAATTTTAGGGGAGACATGAAAATCCAATATAAAAAGTGATAATGTAGATGTGTCATCGTTTTATTGGATGATGAAAAAGTGTCCCTATCATAATCATTCAATAAATCTGTACCAAATAAAAATATCAATTTTTATATCACCTTTTCATGTCTCCTTAAAATTACTCCATGATTTAATATTGTTGAGGGAAGAGCTTGAGGATTAAAAGGAGTTATTATTAGGAAGAGAAGGAAAAATGGAAACGAATCCGGCGTCAATCTTGGTCCTCCATTCTTGTAGCATGTGAGCCCCCGTAGACGCCCACCTCCTCCTTTCTTTTCCTTCCTTTTTGTTCATTCATTCAACAAACCAATCTTTATCGGTTGGATTTAGTACAAATACTACTGATATAGATCATCTCCATTCGTTCCCCTCTCTATATATAGCCACCCATTTTCTTCCCCAACAGCTTCACTACCAATTCCTCTCTCTCTCTCTCTCTCTCTCTCTCTCTCTCTCTCTCTCTATCTGTGAACATACAGAAAAGGGAGACATATGGCTCCAGTGTCCGCAGGGGAGAAGAATGTGGTTGTTTCGAAGATGAAACTCGAAAAAATGCTCAGTATGAAAGGTGGCAAAGGAGATGCGAGTTATGTTAACAACTCTCAGGCTCAGGTAAAATTTCATAATTTCTTTATTATTATAAATAAAATCAATTTCTGCAGCTTCTTTATTTTACTTCTCCTGTTTAATTAATTTCTCACTCTGTGCACCAGTACCTACATATAATGTTGTTCATCTGATTCTTAGTACTATTATTTGTAGCTTTGTTTTCTAATTCTTGGTCTCTTCTCCTGTTCATTAATTTAAGGTGTTAATCATCAATTTTAACATGCATGTTCATTTATTTTTTCTATCCATGTTACTAAGACAAAGTTTTGGATGCCTTTTTATTTTTCTAGAAAATATCTCGACTTGAAAATTCAAGCCCAAGATATGCATTTTATTAATAACCGCACCATAAGTAGGGCGGGATATCATTTTTAGAGACTTATGTTCCTTTTCTCTCTTCATGTTTCAATTTTGGTTCTTGAGTATTTATTTTCACTTTTATGTTCTGGATGTAATTTCCACACACACACACACACACACACACAAAATAATAATAATTGTCCTTTGTTTTGTACATCCAGTTTTTTTAATCTTAAAAACGTAACACTGATCAAACAATAAATGTTGTTCGATTTTTCTTTACCCAAAAAAAAGTACTCACTCCGTCTCACAAAAATAATTCAGTAATTAATTATTTTCATGTAAATTAAGAAATGATAATTAATATAGCTGAAATAATAAATTTTAAATTATATTTTCATATATACCCTTATGTCATTCACAGCATAAATAGTTGAATAACAATAATTAATTAAAGGTACATATAAAAATGAAAAATTACATATATGCTCAATTTGTCAACGCAAATTCATATTTTTGCAGAAACATACCCTTTTTTCCCTAAAAGGCAGACATAATACCAATTAAGTGCTGTGTGTGTGTATATAAAGCATCAATGCCCCATTCAAGTGGGTTGCAAAGTCTTTTTATCCTGATCATTTAATTTCACGGGCATGTGTAGTCATGGGCTTAGTTTGGTTTGGTTGTAGTTATATATAAAAAAATTATAAAATGTAATTCAATGAGGTTATCAATTAAAGGTAAAAAGAGAAAAATATATATCTTGTAGTATCAGTAATTATACTTTAAGGTTTGAGTGATATGATTTTAATACAAATCGAGAGTTTTTGATAAATTTATTCTTTTATCGTTAAGAATTTAAATCAAGAATTAAATTAATAAATTCACAATCAAATAATTTAGTTTGGTTGTTGGTTTTAGAATGAAAACCATAACCAAATGGTTATTCGTTTCAATAACCGTAACTATTTGAAAATTTAGAAAAACGAAACTAAGCCAGACCAAACCACTCAGTTTTGGTTTAGTTTGGTAATGGTTATTTTGCCCAGCCCTAGGCATGTATACACACACAAGCTCCATTACTTAATAATAATACTCCCTTGTCTTATAAAACTAGTCTCTTAGTTATTTCCACATAGATTAAGAAAATTTAATTAATAATCTAGAAAAATTAGAATTTATGAACATTTTTCCTAATACATTAATTTATTTAATTATTCCACGTTAGTAATTCTTATTGTTCATAAAAATCCACATTAAATAGAGGCATATAAAAAATTTAAGAAATTAACTAAAGAGAGAAGAGTATAATTTGGGACGGATGAAAAAGAAATAGTAAACTATTTAATGGGATTGGTAAAAGGGCTTAATAACAATAACAATAATAATCCAAAACGGGTTATATATAAATTTAAATTTTATGAGGATATTATATATTGTCATAAATTACCAAAAATGAAGGAAAGAATCCCTTGGAAAAGATTGTCAAAAAAGAAGGAAATGTAACTTACCAAAAAGAAATTCAGGAAATTTGTCATAAATTTTATGTCTCCTTGCATCAATGTCATAAATCTCATCCCCCTAATTAATTTTCATTCATTAATTATTATAAAAAAAAAGATTACACATGGAAAAGTATACATAGAATTTAAAGGCCATGAGGTTATAGTAGTAAATCCGGTTGTTGCTATATATCTCTTCCCCTTATAAACCAGTTGTTGATACCTTCTCCATCGGTGAGTGAAAACGAGAAAACAGAGACACAGCAAAAAGGTGAAAAAAACTTCTATTGTAATAAAAATATGAATCTTGAAAGGTTGCTTAGCATGAAAGGTGGCAAAGGAGAATCTAGCTATGTCAATAACTCTCAGGCTCAGGTTTAAATTTTCCCCCAATTTTATTCTGTGTTTTCGGATTTTATTACTTAATTATTATTATTATTTTAATTTTTTAAGGTAGAAGTCATTTTTTTTAACAAAGCCATCAAAATCAAGTCAAGGTTTCGGATCGAGTTTTCAATATTTATGATGGAACTGTCTACAAATCTCAGCTTCATGTACAAAAAATTGAGTTTTGATCGAATGCATATATATATGTATGTATATATAGAATTATTTGTCTTATTGTCGAACATATTAAGTTCAGAACAGGTTCTCAACTTTAATTTTGGTAGATTTTAATCGAGAATTAAACTCTTAGGGATTTTTATAATATTCAAAAGAATTTCCACCAAACTCAGATAATGAATTAGAATTGATAACGAAATTTGTTAAAATTCACGAGTTGCTACTAGTATCCTTTGTTTTAACGCATATTATATTATATTATTTGTTTCTTTCATTAATTAATTATGACTTACATATGTCACACGTATCTTTCAAATTTTTATCTAGATTGGAGATAGTCTCCACTCTCAATAAATTGACATTTTCTTATTGAATTGATATGAATATATATTGAATGAAGGAATATTATTTGCTTGACAAATTTCTAGTCTAGATAAATAGAATTACTCTTTTTGATTATATCCAGGCTCAACATGCTCGATCGATGCTTCACCTTCTAAGAGAAACCCTAGACATAGTACAGTTGAACTCCCCAGAACTCCCATTTGTTGTGGCAGACTTGGGATGTTCATGTGGAAGCAACACTATATACATGATTGATGTCATCATCAAACACATTACGAAGCGGTATGAGGTTGCTGGATATGACCAGCCACCGGAGTTCTCGGCTTTCTTCTCTGATCTTCCTTCCAATGACTTCAACACTCTCTTTCAGCTCCTCCCACCGTATGGTGGTGGTAGCATGGAGGAATGCTTAGCTTCCGACAGCCACCGGTCTTACTTTGCCGCTGGAGTACCAGGGACATTTTACCGGAGGCTGTTTCCGGCAAAATCTGTTGATGTTTTCTACTCTGCATTTTCTTTGCACTGGCTCTCACAGGTTAATCACATTATTATTTTCATTTTTTTAATTTATTTCCACATTATTCTTGATGTTAGTAAAATATATAAATGTGTTTTATTTCCATTAATGATGTTTGACTTTTGGTCTTCTTAATTTGTACCAAGGATGATTTGCTTATCCATGCATAGTTAAAATGCAAAAAGTTCCCAACATTTCATTAACTTTTCTTAATTTGAGAATTAGGTCAAAAAGTTATGAAACATGATCATGATGATTCCTAGGAAGTTTGATCAAAATAACTTTTTAGATTTACGGGTGATTCCTGCAAACTGCAAGTGTTTGGCGAATTATTAAGTAACCTAAAAGTAAGCTTAAAACTTACTTCTTAATTAGTAAAACTTGACAAAGTTAATTAAGCAATTTTTGACATTTCAGGTTCCAGATGTTGTGCTGGATAAGAGATCGACTGCATACAATAGAGGAAAAATATTCATCCATGGTGCAAATGAGAGCACAGCCAATGCTTACAAGAAGCAATTTCAGAGTGATTTAGCAGGGTTTTTAAGAGCAAGATCAAAAGAAATGAAGCGAGGAGGATCCATGTTCTTGGTTTGCTTGGGAAGGACCTCTTCGGACCCCACAGACCAAGGTGGGGCTGGACTTCTCTTTGGGACCCATTTTGAAGATGCTTGGGATGATCTTGTTCGAGAGGTAATCATATTATCTTATCTAGTTACCCTTCGATTCAAAATTGATAAGTGTCCTTCCTTGTTACTAGAGAGGTCCAACTCCAACATCAAATGATCACATGATAAGCATATAGTTCAACGAAACAAGAAAAGACATTTTGTTGGGATATGACAAGATATATTGCCAAATCACAAAAATGTCTAGTACTGTATGGAAAGTTTAAGACATGATTGAAATTAATGTGGGCACATAACAAATTATCAAACATTGTGACTTGCCATGATCAATTCTTGTCGTATTGGATGCTACATTTTGAATAAGAGTTCACCAATTTGTCACTGGCTAACATCATAACCAGCATCAGGCGGGGGACAAGTTTAATTTTTTAAGTTCAATGGCTATATTTTACAGGGCCTAATTACAGGCGAGAAAAGGGATAACTTCAATATCCCTGTCTATGCACCAAGTCTGCATGACTTCAAGGAGGTTGTCGAAGCCGATGGTTCGTTTGCAATAAGCAAGCTCGATGTTTTCAGAGGAGGAAGCCCTCTCGTGGTTAACCAGCCGGACGATGCAGCTGAGGTCGGGCGTGCGTTGGCCAATAGTTGCCGTAGTGTTAGCGGGGTCCTTGTTGATGCGCACATAGGCGATCAACTGAGTGAGGAACTGTTCTGTCGAGTCGAGCGCCGAGCCTCAACCCAAGCTAAAGAGCTACTAGAGCAGCTACAGTTCGTCCACACTGTTGCATCTCTTTCTCTTTCTTAGTGGAATGCATAAAGGAAGAGTACATGGTCTGTCTAGCTACTCTTTTTGGTGCTCTAATTATGTGTGCTACTTAGACTGATATATAGCCACCTTTTATTATTATGGTATATGGATAGTCTCCTATCTTGTTTCTCTCTTGTAAAAATCATTTAATCTCCAGACGTCCAAAAGTTGTTTTTGTGACACTTTCTTCCCCAGGGCAATTGAAATATTGCCTCTAACTTGCTGCAAACTAACAAATAATCCTTACTTATGGTCATTCTCCTACAAGCTGATTGAAACAATAAAATATTTTTCGTAACTTATTAATATGGTGCTATAGTTGCTTAGTTATTCTTTGAAATGAAATGGTACATTTGCATGTATCGAAGCTTTTCTAAAAGGAAATTTGTGAAAGTGTCTAATTAAATCAATTTTGTCATGACCCAAAAAAAAAAAATAAAATAAATATTTGCTGTTGAAAAAGTTTTACCTGGTAGAAAAGTATTTGACTATAATTACAGGAAAGTCAAGTATTTGGACAGATTATTTTCAAGAGTTCCAAATCCATTGAATGGATTAGTTAATTTTTAGGATATTGGTACTTTAAACTTATTTCTCTCTTTTGAAGACTTGTATACATTTTCTTTTTCCAATCGTGTTCAGCAAAATATATATAGTATTGTATACTTGCATATTTTTCAAAAAAGTTTTAGAAACAAATTATGTTTTTTTTTTCAGTTTTCCAATATATTGTATGCTTGCAATTTTTTTTTTAAAACGTAGTTTTAGAAACAAAAAGTTTTGCTAGAAAAATACTCAAAAGAAAATTTTGTAACTTTGAGTATTTTCAGCAATAAAAACTAAAAAACAGTCAAAATAGGGAAAGCAAAAATTTTCAGAGAAAACTACTAAAGTAACAACTACTAAAGTAATCTCATGTTGAGTAGATATGTGAAAACTTATTAGAAAACTATCAATCCAAAACATATTACTAGATGAAAGAACATCATTTGCTGATGATGAAAGGTGTGAAGTATGTGAACCCAACTCCTCAGGCCCTTTTATGTCTCGATTGGCCCAATCACTTGAGTCTAGCCTATGGATGTCTGATTAAGTGCACAGCCGTTGGATCCTCAAGATAAATCTCAGCCATTGCATAGGGGTATAAATAGTGCCTAGGGTTAGAGTCTTGACAGAAGTCTTACGCATCTTCATTATTCGTAGCCTTTATTCTGTTTCTTTGTATTCTTCTCTTTCTCTGAATAGTTAGGGTTCTTCGTCTTTAGGTGGCGATTTCCTCCTGTGTGCGATCTCTTTCTGTGATATCACTGTTGTTCTTGAGTAGAGAGTATTTGTTGTAGTGAGGTGTGGTCCCTATAATTAGTAGGCTAGGGTTTTGCATCTCTGTTTTGATAGAGACGTACTGGTTTCTGTAATCCAGTGTGATCCTTGGTGGTTCTAGTGGAATCGGGGCTTGAGTTGGGAAAGCCTCACCAGTTGACGTAGCCCAAACTTGTTTGGGTGAACAGCCGGCCCTCTTTCAGGAGGGCAAACCATATCTTGTGTTCTTTACTATTTTTCTTCACTTCTACTATTTTGCTTTAATTGCTTCTGGTTCTTGGGAGTTTGTGTGTTTGATTAGTGAGTGAACTGGTAAAGTTTGTAACAACTGGTATCACAGCTTGGACCATCTGGGTGATTGGACTAAGGTTCGCTCTGGTTGGTTTTTTTGGAGATTCTGTGATTTTCATCACAGTAAGGTAAGTGGCCTCTTGTAAATCTTTAGGTGTGGGTACATTATAGCCTACGTGGTGAACCTTGGGTAGATTACTGCAAGAATAGGGATTCTGGCTTCTTATACTGTCTTTCTTGTGTTAATTGCTTGGTTCTCTATCTCAGTGGTTCGTTTATGTTTTATTTTTTTGGTGTACCACTGTGAATGCCTAGTTTTCTTAGCCTCTATTACTGAATCTTTATTTCTGACTATTATTAATATCATCATTTACCTAGACTCGCCACTACACCAAAAGGACACTTGACTTGAGATCACGAGTCTCACAGAAACCTAGGACTTCGGTGTAGGGAGTAGGGCATACTGCATTTATTCTATGATTGTTCCTGAGTGGTTTCGTGGTGGTAAATGGCTACCACTTCTTTTCATCTTGAGTCATTTAATAGGAAAGGGGACTTTCCCATTTGGCAACAAAAGATGAGGGCTATTCTTGTGCAACAAAAAGTTACCAAGGTGATTGATAATACTTAGCCTACTGATTTTAACGAGGAAAAAATTAAAGACATGGATGATCTTGCATATACTTCTGTTATTCTGCATTTATCTGATTCTATGATTAGGAAAGTAGGTAAACAGAAAAGTACCTTTATGCCGTGACAAGTTTTGGAACAAAATTACCTTGAAAAATCTTTGAATAATAAGATGTTCTTGCTTGAAAGGTTTTTCAGTTCTAAGATTGATCCTACTAAAGAATTGATGAGTCTTGATGCATTTAATAAACTGTTGCAAGATATAAAAAACTGTGGGGATAAATCCATTGATGAGTATAAGGCTATTGTTCTGTTGGGTGCTATACCTAAGGCATATAAAGATGTCAACTCTGCTATTAAATATGGCAGATCTGAAATTGACCTAGATGTAGTTATAGGTGCCTCAAGAAGTAAGGACCTTGAACTCAAAGCTGAAAGAGAACAGAAATCAATGGGGGGAATGGTACATGGTCAAGTATAAGTCACAGAATAAAAACAACAACAAGAATAGTAAGTCAGAAAAGGAAAAGAATGGTCAGCAGAATAAAAAGAAAAACAAGAAAAATAGTTCCAAGAATAAGGACAAAAGCAAAGGCAGGAGGTCTTATGGCTGTGGTCAAATGGTCACTACATTAAATATTGTACTAAGATAAATGGTTTACTTGCTCAGATGAATAAGTTCCTAGATCAGGCTAATAATCACTAGGAGAAAATTAGCTTTTTACCACAAACTGTTTACGACAGTAAAGAAATCGTAGTTAAAAGACTTTTGCCCATAACATTTGAACTATGGTAAAAATACTCACTACTACAGAATCTGAGAAAAAAATAAAGAATACGCGTCCGTCTATTGGACAAAAGATGCGTAAACTATACGCGGTGACAATTTTGAAATTATGTTAAACTATAGGCGTCGGTAAATTAAAGGCGACGGTCGCGCAAAGGGACCAACGCCCATTAACAATTTTAACAAAAAGCCGTCAGTCCCTTTGAGAGACCGATGCCTATTCTTCTGTCATAAATCCAATTTTGCGAATTATTTCACATTCACAACAGTGCTCAAAATCATCTTTCTGCCTCAAATTCGACTTTCGACTACTCTCAACCACATTTCACCTATTAAAACACATTTGAAGATCGCGGGTAGCATTGATTTCAGCCTTGGTATACATTTTGACCCTCTAATACCCTAG
>CAVNYN010288681.1:0-21865 GCA_963692815.1 Nyctanthes arbor-tristis | reverse complement strand
GGGGGGGGGTTGGTTTCAGACATTTTTGTTTGGCTTTTTTAAGTTGGTCAAACTTTTTAACCTCACCATTTTGTAGGACCCAGGACTACTACCTGCATATCCAGTAACCAATCTTTTCTGTCTATTTAAAATTCAAACAATTCATAATACATCAGTAAGAAGCTTAATCTCTTGAACTGCTGATTTTTTATGAATATTTATGCTCCCCAGCTACCCCGTTAAATTTATATCATGAGTTGTTTTGGCTACTTGGTTTCTAGCTATTCTGATTGGATATTATCAAGTTGATTCTCATGATCCACAAATGCTGCAGGATCAGGAAGACGACAATTTCGCCATTGTTTTTGCAGCTATGGGGGTAAACATGGAGACAGCACAGTTCTTTAAACGTGATTTTGAGGAAAACGGGTCCATGGAGAGAGTGACCCTTTTCCTAAACCTGGTAATTATGTGAATAATTGACCCATTAAACATGTTGCAAAGTTTATCAAGGATCTGGGTTAAGTTGCGGACTTTTTGGTATATAACAACCTTGTTTGTGCAGGCCAATGACCCCACAATTGAACGTATCATCACTCCCCGCATTGCCCTTACTACTGCAGAATATTTGGCATATGAATGTGGGAAGCATGTTCTTGTCATTTTGACAGACATGAGTTCTTATGCTGATGCACTTCGTGAGGTAACATCAATTTCATTTATTTACCCCTTTTTTTTCCTTGAGTATTATCTTTTCTTAACATCTGTCAGAACTTAATCTTGCCGCCAAGGTGTTCTAAGATTTATTTTGACTGAAATTTTCTATCTAAAATATTTACATCAAGTAAAATCACCAATTTACCTCTGCAGGTGTCTGCTGCACGAGAAGAAGTGCCTGGGAGGCGTGGATATCCTGGTTATATGTATACTGATCTGGCAACAATCTATGAGCGAGCTGGACGTATTGAAGGAAGAAAGGGATCGATAACGCAAATTCCTATATTGACCATGCCAAATGATGGTAATATAAAATTTACCATTGACAAAACCTTTTTGATTTTTTATTATATTTTTAATTCTGATGCATTGATGAAATTGGTTTGGTCTAATAATTGATCAGATATTACTCATCCTACGCCGGATCTTACTGGTTATATCACTGAAGGACAGATTTATATTGACAGACAGCTTCACAATCGGCAGGTACCTATATTTGTTGTAGCAGCATGAATTGGTTTGTGGATGTTTACTCAAACAATTTTAACATGGTAGACCATTGGATTAAATGTTCTTAGTAGAATTTTTCATTTTTGAATATCAACTAAGTGCTTGGAATATTTTATAACTTTTGCTATCTAGTGAAGCAAGACATGCTCAAAAACAGAGAAAAATATCTTGCTTCAAGTTGACCGGCAGTAAAGTTCTCAGGTTATCGTCGGGGCATGAAAACTAGAAAACTAGCATATGAAGGCATAGTGAGGGAAAAACATATGTACAAACCTCTGGATATCAGTACACTTCCTCTTATTGGCAGATCGAGGGAAAAACATTCAGACAATTTTCTAGTGAGTTACTAGAGTTGCTTATTGCTTGTAAGCACATCTTTTCAGCGCTCCTAGACAACTCCCAATGAGGTCTAGTAGTTGCACTAAGTCTGGCTAATTGCCAAGTAAAACTGTAAAGGCATCTATTGGCATCAGAATTTATATTGGTCAGCGCTACAATTCAAGCCAACTGGGTTGTATAATTTTAAATGACCTATGATACTTGAGCAGTGGATTTATATGTGAAATTTCTGTAATGTTCTTCCTAGTTGCTGTAACTACATTTTTCTCATTGGGTGTGTAAATTTTCTGTAATAACATTTGTTTTCTTTTCTACTGAACAGATATACCCTCCAATTAATGTGCTCCCATCCTTGTCTCGTTTGATGAAAGTAAGTACCATAGATTGCTTAATATGAGTGGATTTACCGCATATTTGAAAATTCTGAAGATGAGACACGGTGTTGATCTTCATGGTTTCACTTTTATGTAGAGTGCCATTGGAGAGGGAATGACTCGCCGGGATCACTCGGATGTGTCTAATCAGGTATGATTGGCTATTAACAATAAAAAACTCAATCATAGTTCTCCCATGGCGGTCAATCTATATTAGAGTTTATTTATTTATTATTTTCGTTTCCAGCTATATGCAAACTATGCAATAGGAAAGGATGTCCAGGCAATGAAAGCTGTGGTTGGAGAAGAAGCACTTTCTTCTGAGGATCTGGTCAGTTACTGTGGTACAATAAGTTTGTAGCTATGATTTATAATAGCCTTCACATGACTTATGGGACCATATTTTGAATAAACAGCTATACCTTGAGTTCCTTGATAAATTCGAAAGGAAGTTTGTAGCTCAAGGTGCCTATGACACACGCAACATCTTCCAATCACTTGATTTAGCATGGTCGCTGCTTCGGATCTTTCCCCGGGAGCTTCTTCATCGTATTCCAGCGAAGACACTTGATCAGTACTACAGCCGTGATGCAACTAATTAACTGGAAAAAACACTAGTAATGTGGTTCTCCAGTCAAGCTGCCTTGGCGTGCACATTTTTGTGATGTGTTCTTTGATGTGTGTTTGTTTAGATTGTATATCCCATTGATCCGCTTGGAAAATAAGGTTCCTTGATTATCCCCTCGAAGCCAAGGCTTTCGGCAGTTAAAGACACAGTATTCTTTCGAGACGTGAGTGATGCAACCTGTTAGATAACATTGGTAATTGCTTTGCCGGAATACACTTGAATATTGATTTCAGGGTCTCGAATTAAGTTATCAAAGCATTACTGGCTTCTAGGACGATATTTATGTTATTGGAAACGTGAGTTCTTTGTGGTAACCCAGTATGACATATTTGAGATTTATCACTTTCATTATGCCCACCAATGAAACATTGTGCAGTAAGATGCAGAGACATGTATAGTTTTGTACCGGAAATGATTTGGCAGTACAATAAATGAATTTTAATAGGATAAATCTTTATATATTATTATTCTTACAACTTATTTTACACTCTGCACGCGCGGTACTATCATGTCTTGTGAAATCTTGTATTTTGACGTTTGTGCAAGAATTAGTGGATTTCTATCACTATCATGTCTTGTGAAATCTTGTATATTGATGTTTGTGCTTGTATTTTAATGTTTGTGCAAGAATTAGTGGATTTTTATCACGTGTGCAAGTTAATAAAAAAAGTTGTAGAAAGCAGTACCTTTTAGCATGGTCCCTTTTAATATTTTTCCCTCTGTACCAAATATTATGTTATGATGTTTATAATAAATTGAGAAAGAGTCATTATGCAATTGATCAATGAGAAGTACCTTATTTGTTGACCCACTTCTCCAACACGATCTTACAATCCCTTTTTAACACCAGCATATGGTAGTTAGTTTTATGACATTACTAATTGACCTGAACGTAAGACATGCAATCTCAATAATTGAAACCCACCAATGGGAGGAATATTTATTTTTAATTAACCAGTAAATGACACCATAAAGAGACTATCTGCTAAATTTTCATATGACCTTATCCTGTTAAACTCAATGGATGTAAACCAACTCCCAAGGCCCCAGGCGACTTATGTCTATTCAACACTCTGTACATCACATAAACACAAAAATCCTCCTGAAGCTGAAACCACTGCCTCGTTGCCGTTGGTGGCTGCTTCATAGGCCAGAGGGCTTTTCAAGCTCATTTTGGCGACTAGTTTTCGTGTGTCCTTGTAGTTCACGAGTAAGAAAAATTACTAATTTCAGACATGAATTACAGTTGCATGCATCAAAGACCAATCAGGTCCCGCAGGTGGTCATGGAATTTACAGAATTGTACCCACAAAAACAAAAAGGGCAAAAAAGAAATTTAACTCAAATAATGACAATAAAAAAAATATCAAATAAACAAGCCAACTTATCTATACTGATCATCACCTTGAGATTCTCTTTTAAGTCTCTCTCTTGGGCATTGAAACTATGCCAAGTATTAGTCTCCAGTTAAAAGTTACAGTATACAGCAAAGAATTTTGGGGTTGCCCTCGTCTTTTAGGAAGCTCTACCTGTATTCACATGAGAATAGCACAAAAGGCAATAACATTTAGAAACAGAAGCATCAAGTGGAGCCTGCTTCTGTCGGCGGGGTGCAAGGCGCAAGAGTGTTGGAAGGCAGGCTGATGCCGCCCCCTTTGACAGATACATTGGGACTCCTGACGGAACTAGCCCGACTCACAAGATGAGTGTCAAGAAAAACCACGATAACTGTGATGTCATCATGGAAATGCCGACGAACTCCACGATCAATTTTCTTCAAGTCTGAGTACCTCATCTCCCTCTTCTTTGCCGCTTCTAGCAATGCAGCTTTTATTAATCTCCTAGCACTTCCCTGCACAGGAAGGCCAGACAAATTTTGAGAATTTTACTAGTACTCTTTTTCAAGGAGTATATTGGCTATTAATTGTACGAACAACACTGAAATCTCCTTTTGTTTAGCATAAACCAAAAGACACCTAGCTGGGAAACTATTTAGGTGTTGACAATGATATCCTGTTTGTCACTAGGATGCATAATTATCCGAGGAAGGAAATGAAGGGCGGCAGAAAGCAATATTTTTCTTTTTTTTATGGTAATATATGCAGAACTGCAACTGAAAGACGTTTAACATTCCATTTATAACTTATGTTTCTCTGCTGGCCTTTCACTAACCTTAGAGCAGTTGTAACATTTACTACTCTTCAAATTAGGAAAGTGCTAATAGTGAAAATTTGAATATCTTACACTGTGTGGATGATTTTGGACAATATTTACTGCATCTTGATTGGTCAGGTGCTCCCAAAGGCCATCTGATGCGAATATAATAAACTGATCATGAGGTAGCAGTTGATGCACAGAAATTGAAGGTTCTGAGCTCAAAATTGGCTTTTTAAAAGGTTCACGAAGTCGAAACTTTGGATATAATGGCTCCCTGTTGAATTCAGCCTTTTTCAAATACACATCACCAATAGATCTTGAAATCTGTGGGACAAGATAGGCTAGTGATAATGCATATCAAATTTAAGGTGTGTCATAGCTCATCTAAATCATACAGAACACTATTCAATATCTCAATTGCAAATATTAAAAATAGTGGGTTGTTCTGATCAAATTCGTTTTAAAATCTAACCACACATCTTTCTTCATTTTCTTTGCGACTTTGGGCAACAGACATAAGAAAAGTAAGCCTTAGATATGCATCCAATACATATTTATAAGCCACAGTATTTCTGTTAGTTATTTTCATTTCTGAAAGCATATGGGAACTCGAATAATCTTCGAAAGATGGAAGATAGCAATGTTGAATGAGCTATTTAGTATATTAACACTGAAAGATAATTCAATGCATTAGAGGAGAAGACAAAAGAATAGTGCATCAGATGTTCTATATGGCTACACTAAAAGGCAGCTGAGAACATGCTAGACAAATTTTGGGTGTAATTAATTGGCACACAGACAAACATTTAATTGAAGTAGATCTGAGGAATAGCATGACCTTCTTTATTATAGTAAAATATATTGCAAAAGAATTTTATGATGTTCTAGTGCCCAAGTGGTATATAATAGACAACATTTTAACAACACAACTTGTAACAGTACTTGGCCTTCCACATTACATCTAAAACAAGCTCATATTTGGGACCAAAGCGCTGTCAAATCGACAAAACCTGGATACATGTACGCCAACTAATACAAGGGCAGAAAGATGGAAAAGGGTTCAACTTTCTACTGCAGCATAACGAGGTTAATTATCAATGTTTGCGAAACAGCAAAGTCAGTGTCAAACCGCCATTTACTAATGTTACTTCCAGTTGAGATTTTTCTAGCATTCTGTGTGAAGCACTGTCTCTAACTTTTAGTGCAAGTATGGGAAAATATAGAAATTTACATGCTGAAATCAGGCAATTTTCCACACAGGCCAAAAATGACAGTTCAGCAGAAAATTTAATATGGCAAAAACTACCAGAATGAAAGACAAAAGACAAACCTGTATGAGGCCCTTCACCCGCCAAACATTATGCTTTAGAACAACAATTTGTGAGTCACCCGGGTGCATAGATTGCAGTTCTTGTCTTACAGATTCAATACTTGCGTTATGCTCTGAAGAGAGCTGAATGGGCAGTACCTCCCCTGTTGCCTTAACGAGTCTCCCTAAAACAGCACGGGAATCCCCAAGGTTGGCAATATACAACGTTCCATTGCAGATAACTCCAACAAGGCAGCATGAACCGACCGCTGCTATCTGTGGTTTCATGGGCCATTGTCTGCATACAAGCGAGAAGAAACCATCTTCTGTCGCTTGAAATGCCTTCCGTATCACCTCCACTGACATACACTGATGCTCTGAAGCAAAAGCTGCACAATTGGGAATTTGGAGGTTGATCCCAAGGTTCTCAAAGCAGAAGAAATTAATTTAAACAGCCAAGTAAAATAAGGCAATGGTTGGTCCTCCTCATCATATTCACTGCTAATATTAGAACTGGACATTACTAAGAACATTTTGAATTATGTGCTCAAAATTAGCAAGTGATAAACGATTTTCTCAGTTTTACTCACAAATCCAAGCAACCATAATAGGATTATGAGATGCTCTATTCTAACTAAAAGACATTGAAGATAACAGCAAGTCGAAATCTAATGATAATGGTAGACTTACTCTTGAGGTGCCGAAATAGGTGATCATTAATGAACCGAGAAGTCTCCGGACCACCATGTCCATCATATATCCCCACAAAAGTACCATTAGGCCCAGAATCGTGTAAGCTCAAACAACCAGATTCAAGTTGGCTTTGATCCTCTAATAAATTATTAGCTTGAACGACAGCCATTGAAAACTGTCCATTAAAATGTTGTCCCGTATCCTTGTACCAGAGAAGCCCGTCTTGACGCCCACCAGCATCAGAATCAGTGGGAGAATATCGATCCCCAATAGGCCGAAAACAGGCCCTCAAAAGGTTCATTAACCCAGATAACATACCTCATCTCATCCGAAGCCCCCGCCAAATTATTCACCTCTAACGAGGACTCAAATTAACTGACACCCAAATAAACCTCAAATGTGCAATCAGTTGCTAATTCAAAATTCCTCCTCAAGAAAGAGAAACTATGTGGATAAGAAGTCTAGATCAAGAAAAACAACCAAGACAACACAAGAAGAATCAGAATTTCAATAAATCAACTCAACAGGTAAACCAATAGAAAATATAGAAAAAAGAGCCAAGTTTATGTTCAATTCAGCTCAATTTTGTCAGAGGCTGCTAAGAAACAAGGGTCTTCCAATGTGAAACAGATCTCTTACTAATTTAAGAAGAGAAAACCGATCAGCACGGGAGCCGCTAACATAATGAGAAAATTCAACATCGACGAAAAGGGTAGGGACAGGTGAAGGGTAGTCAAAATTCACTTTTTTTCATAGAAGAACTGTTTGGTCAGCCACTTCAGTTTCCAGAAGGTCCAACTCCAAAAAAGAAGAATTATTAAACAAAAACCCAATTTCTCAAAATCTCATCTCTCCATCAAGTAATTCAACAGTACAAAGCTCTCCAGAGAATACAGCACAGACCCGCACCAAAGATGTTACCTTTAGAGTGGAAAGTGAACGAGATCTGAAAGTGAAAGAGGTTTAGATCTGTGTATCCATCAAGCCGAAGAACAGATTAAAGGGCATGAAGATTATGATGATATGAGGTGATATATAAGAGGAAAAAACACACACAATGAGGAAGAAAACGGGGCTGGGGAAAGAATTGTCAATTATGATGTGTCTGATTGGGCCAACTTCAATTAAAAACAGAAGAATTGAAAGCTTGAAGCCAGCAAATTAGAGGACCAAATTGGGCTCCACGCTCTGTTCTTGATAGAGAAAATCTAGAGACAGAAACTGTAACCTACATAAAAGGAGAAAATAAAGGAAAATACAAAGATTTGTATTAAAAGAAAGAAAAATGAATATAAAAATATATAAAAATTTAGAGTCTACGAAGCTTGGTAGAGGAGAGATAGACACTTTTGCATGGACTTTCCATGCAACTGGCACTAACGATGACACGTGGACCTCATAGCTGTAACAGTATTTGGCCTACTTACAGTTTGTAATTAAAAGCTACTTAAAATACCCTTTCAAAGGGGGGAAAAAGACTACTTACAATAACCTTTTGTAAACATGAACAAAAAATTTGACATAAAACTTAACATTAAAAACACTAGACAATATTTTCCCTTAAAAAAAAAACTTGACAATATTCATTTTTCTATACAATTACATAACAAGGCTTAACATAATAACAATAACAATCACATAAAGCCACATATATCCTTGACCATATACAAGTTGTATTATTCTTCGTTAAGTACTATTATCGTTTTAGATACACAATGTCCTAAAATATTCATTTTAAGCATTGATTGATTCATAAAAGCTCGTCTTACCGCCTAGTGACGCTATATGTTTTGACAACAAATTTTCTTCTACCTTCCAACTGGTATAATAACGTGTTATGCAACCATTTAAAAAAAAAAAAACAAAAGAAAAGAAAAGAAAAGAAAAGAGAAGAGAAGAAGAGGAACTTGCGTTCCCAGTTACTATATGTAAGTCAACTAATAGTAATGATCTCCTGACTCCCGCAAGATATATGGCGGGTTTATCCCGCCATACACACATATAACGGGAGATTAATAGGGCAAAATATGGGCTTCCCCTTATGGGGAGCCAACAATATGTAGGTTTCCGTAATAATAACTTGCCACGTGCGCATATGGCGAGATAATCCGGTCATACATCTCAGAAGATCATTTTTGTAATTTAACAGTGTAGTGTACCAAGTTGGGGAGAAAATTTTCCATATGGTCCAATTTCATTTGGTTTCGACTTGCAAAACTTAAAATGCCATCTTAGCACTTTCGGAGAAAATTTATAGATCAGAGTGATTTGTGTAGCAAAATTGGTGAACAACAGGAAAATGGGGATAATAACTTCGGACCATGCTGTTTATACTTCTCTGTGTGTGTGTGTAGTAAAAGTAGGCCTGGGCACAAAAACAGACAAACCGAACCGAACCGAACCGGTTTAGTTTGATTTTTTGAAAACCTGGGTTAGTCTGCGGGTTTGTGCATGGCCAACCGAACTGGTTCGGTTCGGTTCTGTTCTTGGATTAGCCGGACAAAACGGTCAAACCCGGTCAAAACCGAACCGGACCGACCTGATTCAGTTTGACCCTTTTTTTAATTTTTTTCCTCTTTAAATGCGTTTTGTCTGATCAGTACCCATTTTTTTATTTCAAAACAGGTTGAGACTTTTCATATTCAGCCTTATTTCACAATGCAAATTACAATCTTTACATAAGACTTGAGAGTATACTGGTATTTCAAAATCTCATCAAACTTCATTCTACCATCTGATAGCAATAGCATTCTATGTGCAAGTTGCAACAAACAGTTTTACAAAGCAGAATATCAACACAAAATCTAAATTTAACATACCAAATTCCAAATTTCAGATTTTAAACTTGAAACACAATATCAAATATTTAAAAAACCAAATTTCAACCCAAAATCTCCATTTGAAACCCTACTCCCTTCCGCCACTGCTCCGTTATTCTATTCAGCCGGCTGCCATAGCTACTACACCCTTTTCCATGTGCTGCTGCGACCGGCGCTACTCGGTGCCGCACCTGCTCCTACTCCTGCGCTACCGGCGCTGCTGTCGTCAACCTCTCTCTTTCATCTCTTGAAACCCTAAGTCTTTAAAGCCTCTAAGACTTTGTTCTATAAGTAAATGAGAAATGGGCTTCAAATTCAAATAGGCCGAAATGTTTTTTTTGGTGGGCCGAAACATATTCCAAATTTTAAGAATTTAAGTTATTGGGAAAAAAATGTTATAGCCCGAAACCCGACCCGACCCGACCCGACCCAAACGACCGGCCCGTCAGGCCGTCTCGGTTTGCAGTTTGCATTTCGTGTCGAGCTCGGGGCCTAACCCGGCCTGATCGACCAGACGCCCAGCCCTAAGTAAAGGTTGAAAAAGGATTAAAATAATTAGATTGGAAATAAGAGACTAATTTGCTCAACAAACTGTAAGTTGGGACCTCTGGTGCAATTTTTCTTTAATAATTGCAAATATGATACACATGGTTACATTTTTTTTTACGCAGCCGACCTTTAAATGCATTCACTTTCGTTAATTAGAGCTGCATTGTGTTAAAAAAAAAAAAGACTAATGGTGTCAATAAACTTCGTTTAAATTTTCTCTTATTTGACTTTTTGTATGAGGGAAAAAGGAAAAAGATTATCATAGTTTGCAAAACATGTAAATAGTATAATGTGACCATTTTTTTTTTTTTTTGACAAGCAAAGTCTTATTTATGTATAAATAAACGTTACAATCATTTGATTGGATAAAGAAGAAAATACGTGGCTTAGTAAGAATATATGAATATATGTCTTAATGGAACACGGAGAGTGCAAATCTAAAAACTTATTTTTGTTTGACACGGGTTATAATGAGGAAAAAGATTTCGACCCAATGTATCTATAAAAAAAATTCTTTTTTCTACCTAAAATTTAATAGCTGGTGCCGGCCTCCACTATTGGTGCAAAATGAAATGAATCACAAAGAATCATGGATCACTATCCCTCTTCTGTTATCTTTTTTAAGCTAATTTTACTTTGTATCCATGTTCTCTAAAATTGGGATTATATGCAAGATTATACACTAACTAGAGAAGGCTACTAAGTAGTTTTTAGGAATTGCTCCTTCATAGTTCTATAATGTTGATTTAAAAAAAAAAAAAAAGTTCTATAGTTATATATTTCCATCACTATTCTAGAATTTTGAATTTGAGCAATTGGTTTGACTAGAAAATCATGGGCGACAAGAAAATTAATCCGGTTAACTCTTTTAATCAAAATGTGGGTTTGGCAAGCAATTATTATTTGACGAAATAATTGTACTTAAACTGACATTTGTCAACTACTTGACGCTTTACTAGCTCATCATATCAAACAACATTTTTTTTCCTTTTAGTTTTCATTTAAAGGTAACTAACAGAATCTTGTTAGATTTTTTTTTTTTTTAAAAAGAAGATAAAAATATTTATTTTGACAAAAGTTCATATAATAATATAAATAAATGTTAATTAATCGAAACCAATTACAATTTGTCCCTAAATGGAGCCAAAGATTTTCAACTAACCCGTGGATAAAAAATCTGGGGAAAAAAGACGGGTAGTAATTTTATAACACTTTTAGGAGGTGTTATGGCACTTAAAATATCATGAGAGTGTAGGAATATACATTACATAAATGACACTCATATGAGACGTGAGGTGTTATAACGGCACATAGTAGAAGTGTTAGAAATTTTTCAAAACAAGGGTTCCAAATGGGGAAAATCAATAAAAACGCAAATAAATTAAAAAAATAAATAACTTGGGTAAAACTTGGATCTAGCCCAGAGATCAGGCCCAATATGAAAATAAAATGCATCCCAAAACCCAAAAAACCCAAAAGCCCAAACCAGTTAGCCACCCCCACCGCTTCTCTCTCCAGACATCTCCCTTCCCAGTGACGCAGTCCGATCTCTCACTTTCTCAGCTCCGCCCGAAACCAGAAATCTGACGTTCCGACGGCGGAATCAGACCATCGGTTCTGGACAGCCGCCACCACCCGCCTGAAAATTTTAAGAGTTGATAATACTTGAACACGGTTCCTCCATTCCTCGCTTCAGGGCTGCTTGCCAGTCGCCCCGTTCGGCTTTTGGGCGTTCCCCTTTCGTAGTCTCTTACTTATTCTTGATAGTTGTTACATTTTTCTGCTTTATGGTAGAAATTTTTGGCTCGTTAGGAGGTTATTAATTGTAATTGTTTGGCTCCTCAGCATCTTCTTAATCGCCCTTCGTCGATCTTCAATAGGACGAGAATTAATTTATCGTACATATGGCATTTTGGAGTACACTGAGGCGAACCCAGCTCAAATTTCATCTCTTTCCGACCCAGTTCAAGAGATCCTTTTATCAAATTCACAGTTCAAATGTTGTCGGTAATTGCAGTCCACGAGTTGGCGTTCCGGTTGTAAATAAGTCCAATTTAATCATAAATGATACTCAATTTCAGTTCGCCAACAATGTCAGATTCTTTGCAGCACCTGTTCAAGTAGGTGTATGCATTGTGTGATATAAGTTTTTGTACTTTTATCTCTATGTATTGACAGATTTGAAATGGAGACTAAAGTTGGCAACCCTTTATGCTACTTGTTTCAGGCTAAACAGAATAAGGAAGAGAAGGACACTGCTGGTCCTAGATTGAACGAGGAAATCGCAGCTCAGTCTATTAGGCTCGTTACAGATGAAGGTGTGTGAAACCTCCTCTGATATTTAATATACATCAAATTAGGTGGCGTTATTTATCTTTCTGAATATGAGATTAACTGTTCAATGATAATGGTCCAATAGATAGCATACTTGAGATTGAACAACTAAATATGCCTGCCTTTCTTGTTTGTCGATGCACTAAACTGCAAAGTTGCCTTTTTGGATTGCTAGTGTAAACTTTCCAGCTACATTTAGTGGCTTGAAACTTCCCCCCCGGAAATATTTCCAATTGCTTTTGAAGTTATTCTTTCCATGATTGTTTATTCTACAGTACATGGAGTTCTCACATGCAGTTTGTAATGTTTAGTTGCTTGGTGAAATTAGTCTCATATGTTGCAGACCTATGTATTTTGATGGAGGGTATGTTTTGTATTCATAATAGTGAATTTTAATTATCTTGTGCTCGAGAGGATTAATTATCTATGAACTCTAAAATTTCACGATATGAGCTGAATTGAGTGATCTTTCCCTGGTGTTTGTGTACTTATAGGTCACAGTGTTGTATCAAGGCATGAAGCACTGAGACGTGCAAAAAGTCTGAAACTGGACTTAGTTGAGGTAATCTTTTTTTCTATAACAAGCATGAGCAAGAACTCCTGTTATAACAGCGATGGATAGTACTTCCAAGAAACAATTCATTAGTGCCAATTACGACCCAAGATATATGATGAATCTGTTTCAAATAAAATTTTGTTGTACTCTCTCTTCTTTTACTGATATGTTTACACAATATTAACTGCAAAGAGTTATTAGATGTTCAAGCTATTTACATTTTGTAGGTTGATAGAAATGCCCATCCACCGGTATGCAAAATTGTGGACTACAACAAAGAGAAGTACCAACAGCAAGTAAAGGAAAAGGAGCGTGCAAAAAGCAAAAGCAAGGTATTGGCTTACATTCTCAAATTGTGTGAGTTTGGATATAGTTTTTGTTATAAAAAGTTCCACATAAGAAAAGCGTGACAACTCTTTTCATGTTATAAAAGATAGAGAACAGTCTGTCATTCTCACAAATTTAAATTCGATGCACTCGCACACCCCCACCCCGCAACCAGACACCCCCCCAATGGCTCCATAACTCTGTAATGTTAAAGAAAAGTCAGTCAATAGAATACTAATTTTTCTGGAAAGACAAATGTATTTTTTTCCTCTTCTGCATACTGTTTCATTTTTAGCAAGATCCAAGTTCGCAAATTCATAGAGAACATGAGAAGAGGCGTATGAGTAGTGTGTATCCATATCCAACAAATTTTGGAGCAAGTAATGCTGTCCAGTCTCCAATTTAGTTGGCATCTTTATGGATGGGTAGATATGCATAAATACATGGAAACATTCATTTATTCAAAGTCCAATGAGGAAATGCCAAGTCTACATTCTAGATAAAAAAGCATTACGCTTTTAAAGCATCTAATAAATATGATGAAATAGCGATAAAGTTGCAATTTTGGAGTGTCGGGGATTGCTTGTCAGTTGTCGTGTCATTTGCCTGCTTACAATCTTTAGAGGGCATAAATGTGTGGTTGAAAATGAGTTTTGAGGGAGAACTGATTTTGGAAAATCCAAACTGTACAAGCTCTTAGTGAAATTCTGGTCTAAGGTTGAGTGGCGAAATAGGTAACCAACACCAAATATTCAAGATGTGATGACTGAAGATTTTACCATAGAATTTTTCATCAAGTTATGATTTCATCATTATATTTGACAAAAGTATGCATCAGTATAAGAATTTCAAATATGTAACAGTGAGACACTTTGTTTGTTTAGGAAAAAATGCATTGTTTGAATGCATTAAACGGTTATCTAATGTTTGGCTTCTTGATTACTGCAGTCTGAACTAAAGAAAGGAGCTTGCAAAGAAATTCGATTTGCTGCTAAAATTGTACGTTTTTAGCTTGATATTTATCCTTTCTACACCATGCAGCATGCACTTTTCAAGATTAGTTTTGTAGTTGGAAATAGAGCACCTGCATTGCAAAGTTTTAAAATGACAAGGAACCTTTTTCAGAAACAGGATCTGAAATAAAATAATATTAAAAAAATTAAAAAATTAAAAAAAAAGTGATTACTTTTGTAAATTGATTCTTTAGCCTACTGTTGTCTGAACATGGTCTTTGGATATGCTTTCTGTGGAATTACTTACTTTTTCATTCTAGAAGAAAACATTGGGTTTACAGTGCTTATTTTAGAAAACTAAAGCAATATTGATAATAAGATGCTTTGAACTAAAGTGAATTGTACAAAATAACATGACATTTACCTTTTTCTCCATCTTGGGTTGTCTGTTCCAGAATCAAAAAGATCTACAGATGAAAGCTGATACAGCTAAGAGACTCATGGAAAGTGGTTATCGCGTCAAGGTAATTATCTTTTCTTCTAGCATGGGACCATGTGTTGAGGTAAAATAGAAACACAAGCATGAAGATCGGATTTTTTTATCGAATACTCTTTAGAACACCTTTTAACAATTAATAGAGACATTCATCTAGTCTGGCATTTAAACTTGATATTTCATTGAGAGATAATAGTGCTTCAAGAATCACTTGTAGATCGTTATCTTTGCCCCTCATATATTATTGGAGAAAGATTTTGAGATCTAATGTTAAGAATTTTTCCAGAAAAATGTGTTGCACTATATCTTTGCCTCCTCAATCCATTGTGGATAAAAATTAGTAATTCATCTTCTTTCTCTCTTTTTTTTTTTTTTTACAGTGCACAGCGATTGATCCTTCTGACGATTTGGATCTGGAGACTTTACTTTCTCGATTTTCTGCTATGGTACAATTCTAATTCCATTTTTCTTGTGGTTACTTATAATTTTCCTTTACTGATCCGTTGGAGAATCTCTGTTCTATGTGTGCCTCCAAATTGTTACTCTATGTCAGATAGAAGATGTTGCTATTGTCGAAAGTGAACCAAAAGTTGAGAAGAAACAGGCTTATGTGGTTGTTCGGCATGTCAAGTTTGGTCCATCTAAAAAAGGTTCTGGAAAGAAAGTTCCTAAAACTACTGAATCAACAAGTGACATTGCTCAAAATACTGAGGCTGGGGACGACTTCAACAAAGTGTTTGACATTACAGACAATGCAACAGTACTCTCTCCAGCAGATGCAACTTCCAGGTCAGTTGTTGATTCTGCAAGAACCAATACTGCTTCATCAATGTCAAAAGAGGTTCCAACACAGAAGAGAGAGAATAGATATGCCAGAGAGCCAATAAACAGGACTTCTCCGATGGACCCTGGTATGAGAAACCCCATTAAATACGCACCACAGTTTTCTAACCACGGGAGGCAACCTGAATTTAATATGTCCCCTCAAACACAAAAATCGTTGCAAGTAGAAACACATGTGAACAATGTTCGCTATCAAGACTCTTCTCATCCAAGTGTTTCCAGTTCAACAGCCAAAAGTTACGGTATTTTTAGTACACAAAAAGATGATCCCACTTTCAGTGAACAGAATACTCCTACTCAAGCGAATAGATATGCAAGAAGAAATCCGTCTGATTCTTCAAGAAGTCCTAGCACGACAGGGGGCTCTCAAAGAAATTCGACCATGTCAGATTCAGGAAATAGCAGAAGGCCAGGTTTTGAGAGAACTCAGTTGGGATCGCGAACAGGATGAACGCTAACCAAGCAGAGGCCGAGGAATTCTGTACATGGGTTCATTCTTTGTTGGGTGCTCCTTATCTACTCAGACTAGACTTCTAGTACTAATAAAGAGCCAAGGACTCCAGAAAGTGAAGTAGACTTATTGCGTCAGTTTTCTGTTTAATTTATGGTATCATCGAAGACTGATGCACCCCAATGATTTTTTAAGGTATTCACATTGTGGTGTTGCTTGATTTCTTTAGGCATATTTCAGTATTTAAATATTTGTAAGGGGGTAACTAAATTTTTGTACTTGATTGATGTAGAAAAAAGAATTAGTCAGTATGAACAATGGATTCCCTCTTGATGAGGCAATGACTGGATGGCCCAGCATCCTTGTAACGTCTTGCAAGTCTATCTTTGCAAAAGTGATCATCTTCAAGCAGGCTTATGCTTGTTCAATACAATAGAAGAAATGGATGATTTCTGCTTAGCAAAATCCAATTAATCTATTTGTGCATGCTCTCCATGAATTAACTTAAAATGTTTCTGACTCCATCTTCATCCTTGAAATGATAAATTTTGAGGGTGTCTAAATGAAATTTATGCACCATGTATGTATGTACAAATAAACCCGCTAAACCAATTGTCACTATTGAATAATATCATGTTACGATGGGAACATTACCGAGGTTGCCCTTTGTCTTTGTGAATTAACACATTCACGAACTAGCAAATTTGTTAAATTTTGTTACTAAGGTAGGTTGGATTATATTTTAGGTTCCTTTTTATATGAGGTTTATGGTTTACTGCTCCCCAAAAGTTCGCAGGCTATGGTTTCTTCTTTAGAGTTGTTTCAACCCGTGACTTCATCGCTTTCTTCATGTGATCCTCTTCTTGAAAATGATCTGGTGCCTCACTTGAAAAATACACTAATATAAAAAATATATAATTGTCTCCCCTATTTATAAGTTTTCAGTGTCGGCTATGTGTTTATGTCAACGGTTAGCACCATCACATGCCACTTGACACTAGAACAGTATTCATGATCTTTACTAAAAATATGTCATTCAATATATTAAGTGCATAAGAGTTACTGAATTATAAAGGAAATGGTGATCTTACTAAAAATATATATCATCATTAGATATAAGTGTAAATGAAAACTATTTCAACTACTTCACAGAGATTGAGGAGATATAATACATGTATTCTTTTCGAGCACAATCACTTTATTACATGCTTTGATGCTACACAAGAAGCAAGATTCTAGTTATAGAAGAATTTTTAAGATATCTATTTATTCAGTTACATTCTTTTACCAACTAGTTGTATACATTATTATTATTGAATTTGTTGATGTCAAGTTAATTCCAACGAACAAATTATGCTTGAATTAACTTGACATCAACAGAATTTATATGGGAATCTTCCGATCTCTAATAAGGTAAACAAATAACCAACACTTAGAACCCTATATATCATTTGTTCTATGGAAAGCACAGTCACTAGTTGTTTCTTACCTTTTACTGCTGCAAAGTCTCAGAGAAAAAATTCGCCTGAATGTGAAGAAGAATAAAAGCTGAAGACAGGTCTAGCCCAAGAATGAATACCAACCAGCTCTGGGAAAGGAGTACGGCCCATAAATAGAATTGGACTTGTCCAACTGGCAAAACACAAAGGGCCAAACCCGTGATCCACCTTCTCAGACTCTTCTAGGTCGATTCGATCCCAATTCCCTGAATCCCCCGGCACCGCCCCAAACCGCGCTTCAACAGCCCTGCCGCTACCCGCTGCAAGTTTTTGAACTCCGAGGTGAGAACCCTTGAACACGTTCGGAAGTCGCCCTTTCACCTTCGGGCTTTCCCGTTCTCCCTTTTTTTGTGTGATTATTGTTATCGTTTTAGCTTTAATGCTCGATTGTTTGGATTTCTAGCAGGCTGTTGATCGGAATTATATCAATTCTTCACCTCTCCTCAATTTCCCCTTCATCGATATTCAATTTTTGGACTTTGATTGAAGGTATCTAGATCGGTGGTATTCGCTTTTATAGCTGTATCTATAATCTATGCATTAAATTGGTTATATTTGAACTGGGTACATTTTCATGTGTGAATTGGCTTGATATTTTATAAATTTATTTTATGAATTGGAAAACTGAATCTGCATATAATTGAAATTTTTAAATCTAACTAGTGAAGGGGGTGTTAAATTATGAGGCAATAGTCGTTCAAATTCTTTAAGCATAGGCATTGATTCACTTCTTTACTATTTTGTAGCATTTGCAAATTTAAATTTGTTTGTTCAGGTTCTCACTGAAACTAGATTAGGATGTGACTTCCTTGTCTTACTAGGTAGAAAATTGAATGAGGTAGAATCATCCATACTGATATTGGATCTCTTTCTAGGGTTATAAAAGTGTAAATATTTAATCAATTGACTGGTGGTCTCTTTACTCTGTTTTATAGGAGAGAAAATATGGCTGAAGAAGGGACGGTGCATCCTGATTGTAGAAACGCATCAAATCCTTATCATGAATGTACTGAATATTGCTTCAAGATTATTGCTGAAGCAAAGAAGATGAACAAAAATGACACAGGTTGGCATTTTATATATTTGTTTCTTATATTCGTACTGATATTGGTCATGGAATCTTGCAATAGATTGTATCCAATCTCTCATTGGATTATAATGTCAACCAGTTTCTATTATTACTGTAAACAGTAGTGAATTTATGCTATACGGTGCATGGAATTTTTAGCAGCCAACACTTTCTTTATTTTAATGTATTTGGCCTGGGCAAGCTGCAGAGGGAGATACAGAGGCAAATTTGGCTGCTAAGTCTAGAGATAGTGGGATTGAAGTGTAAAATTTACCTAAAAGACTTCTTATTTATGGTTGGGCACTTCACAGATGGAGATTTTCTTCATGCTACCTGAGAAAAATTAGATGTTCAGGATTAGTAAAATGTTAATAGTTTTTCTTTATTGCTAGGAACAGAAGTTAATGACACTGGTGAGGGCAATGAAGTCATTATTCCTGATCAGCAGGAGAAACAAGACAGAGATGGTAATGGAAGTGATTCTAATGGAGAGGCTGGTACTGATGGTGAAGATAAAACTGGAAAAGACTTACAAAATCTTACTGGAAGGCAAAAGCGGTTATTTGAGTTAAGACTGAAGATGGTAAGGGCGTATCACCATTTTCCTTTGTGATTTTATGTGTAATAAATTATGGTGACATGTGAATACAAACATGTAGAATGAGGCAAGGAAAGCCAATCAGACTGCCATGGTTGCCGAGAAGAAAAGAATGGAACCTCCTGAAGAGTCTAGAGGAATTTCCAAGCAAAAATGGCTCGAGGAGAGGAAGAAAAAAATTGGACGACTTCTTGATGCCAATGGTTTGGATATGAGCAAAGCATATATGCTGGACACGCAAGACATGGCAGAGGCGAAGTATAAAAAATGGGAGAAGGAGCCTGCTCCTTCCGGTTGGGATGGTATGATTCATCATCATCATCATCATCATCATCATCATTATTATTACAATTTTGTTAATGTTTCTTTCGATGTCTAAGTTGTTATTATTATCTATTGCTTGGTTGTGCTGAAACCATATGAAATTTGTGTTAACCCATTGCTGATGTGTATTTGTATCCTCTTTTTTTTTTTTTTTTTTTCTTTTTTTTTTAATATAACTCGTCATTTATATTTGGATGTTTTTAAATAAAAATGGTTTGTGAACATGGGTTTAAATGAAAGTTTTGAAATGTGTGGTGATAATTAAGCAGTAGTCAAACCAGTGGTAGGTGAAATTATAATGTAGAAGTTTAAGTGATCCTTTCATCGGTTAGTTTCTCATATTTATGACTTTCACGGAAGAAAAACTGAATTCACTCTGCAAATTCTTGTTAATACATGCTATATGATCTAGTCTTTAATCCTCATTGAAGGTTTTGCAGGCATATGTTTATCAACATCACATAAATATTATTTAAGTTTTTGTGTTTATAGTTTTTAATCAAAAGACTCTGTATAACGCATACAAGAAAAGGACAAAGAATATTGAGGTAGATGTTGATGAGTACAACAAAATGAAAGAAGCTGATCCAGAATTTTACCGAGAAGCTTCAAGTCTTCAATATGGAAAGGTAAGCATACTACCTAAATTTTCAAATGAGTTCATTCTACTGTAGCTCTTTTAATAGTTAGTCAATGTTATTGTTATTTCAATGGTGACAGGCTCCAAAGATATCAGATGAAAAAATTGAGAGAATGGTAAAGGAGCTCAGGGACAAGGAGGAGAAGTCGAGGTCCTTTAGCAGGAGGAGAAAATACCGTGAAGAAAAGGATATTGACTCCATCAATGACCGCAATGAGCATTTCAATAAGAAGATTGAGAGAGCATTCGGCAAATACACTCTGGAAATCAAGAATAACCTTGAGAGAGGAACTGCCTTGCCAGATTAAGGTACAGCCGTACTGCTGTGCCCTGTAACAAGAAGTCAACAACCTTTTCATCTGGGGATGCAACTTGTGCTTCCTTAGATTAAGCAACTTCTAGGTTCTTTTTCTTGTATCTTGATAATAATGGAAGTTAAGGATGCAGAAATACTTTCTGCTTTATGCTTTATGTTGTATGGTGATAATTGTTTATATGGTTATTGACAAGTGGCATACCAGTAGTTTGGACTTCGGAAAGCTTCATGTATGTATGCAGATATACTTTGGTAGAGCCTATATTTGGATGTGTAATCCCAGTTTATGCGAAAATTTGAACTCCCTTACCCCTCTTTAACCAACAAAATAAAGGTAATAAATAAAAATTACAGGCACATATTCTGCAGTTATTTGCCATCGTGTAGAGAAATCCAAATTTAAATTTTCTTCCCCATTAAACATGCTCTTTAGGCTTAGAATATTGAATGTGAAGGACTAGTAAGTTTCCCTGACAATTGTGCTATTTAATAATTTTCTTGATCAAAGATGCAAGGAAATCAATTTATCAGGGTAAGCAATAGAAAATCTTGCACAGTGTAGATACTAGATAGTCTCAATCTCCGTCGTACGCCAAATGGATGGTGGGATGTCATTTTGTCTTTTACTTTTTTCTTTTTTCCTTTTGTTTTGTTTTGTTTTGTTTTTTTTTTTTTTTTATTTTGTGGAAACGCCCCATTACTAGCGCCCCCACAACCCTTGCCCTAGGGCATTGTGGAAGAGGTAAATCGCGAAATGTACAGCCCAGTAGTCAAGAATCAAACTCGTGATCTTACAGGGGGCACTGTCATCTATAAGCTGACATTTTGCCACTGCACCATATGCCCTTAAAAAGATAAGTCACCAAGCAATTGTTGAGAGACATATATTTACTGGGTGACCTTTATTATTATTGTTATGCTTTTATTTTTTGACTCAAAAAGGGGTACTCTTTTAGTGGTTGGTTCCATATCATAGAGCCTGCTCTATATTTAACTCCATAGAAAAACTACTCAAGTTCTTCCACCCAATAATAGTCTAAACTGGTTTGAGTCGAGTCCTCGGCACTACTCGGTGAAAAGGTATTTAACAACTATAGGAAGATAAAAATTGGGCTTCTTTTTGCATCACAAATAGTGTCTAGGTATCTCTTTCCTTCCATGCAGCCTGTGTCACCGTAAAACCTGTTTTCAGTTTTTCCTCCAGTGCAAAATAAAAATCAACGGGGAACAAACTAAGCTTAAAAATTTTGGTTTGATTTTTAAACATATTCATTCATTGCGGAGTCCAATAAAAAGTAGTCTCATTCGGGAGTTTATCATCTAGTTTTCAAAAGCTTTTAAGCCCATCAAGACGTGCTTACCAGTATCAACCACCACCAAGTAGC
>CAVNYN010288680.1:11559-27732 GCA_963692815.1 Nyctanthes arbor-tristis | reverse complement strand
CGACAACTCCTCGCCGCCTGACACTAGAACCTAGGGCAAAGAGTTAGAAGAGGAGCCCGGCAGAGTACGAGAAGGTTTAGCTCTCAGGCACTTCATTGGGGGCCACCACAACTAGATCAGTAACATGAGTGACCTTCTTTCCTGCTGCTTTCTCTCGCTGACGTTTCATCTGCTCTTTCTTCTCTAGCAGGGCACTGACCTCCTTGAACGACCTCATTCTTTGGGCCTTCTCTTGAAGAACCTTCTTGCCTGAGGAAGGATAAAATGGTGTTAGCATCCTGCCGCCATACAATCGGAAATAAGCTCGCCCAAAAAAAAAAAAGTATTTTCAACTTACCAGGAAGAGTGGTACTGGTGCGACGTTCTGATATGGGTGCTAATAGCCCGGCCTCAAGCAGAGAATCCTCACTGGTAAGATCTTTGGCGTGACGATCCTCTTTTTTCAACTTCATGACCTCTTCAGCCAGTTTGCGGAAAATTTGAGATATCAACTGAGGCCTGTCTTCTCTTGAAACAGAAAAGAAATAAGTTAAGCATTAGCTCAGCAGCCCTGGAGAAAGATTAATTGGCAGCCATTCACTGATTTTCATGAAGCTTGTCACCACACTTGTATCCTGATGGTCTGGGCTTGGCGGGGTCCTCCAGTTGCCTCCTACCAAGAATCAATTTTCCTTCTAGTCAGAGACAGACTCTCAGATCCCCTTCACCAGGTTTCCCCAAAGGCGTTGGCACCTGACTTCTGGCAAGCTGACATACTGTATTAGCCTTTGCCTCCTGAAGGCGAGGACTTCAGCACATAATAGGAATCAAAATCCTCAAGGCCAGGGTACCCCCAGTCCTTGCTTGCCACAAGGAAAAGACCCCTACAATCGGTCCTCCACCCAGTTGGTGGGAACTGAGTAGGAGCAATCCCCGAAATTGCAACAATCTGGTCAGAGGCCTAGGAAGAGGAACCCTGAACCCAGCGTTGAACATCTTCGTGTTCACAACTACACACTCTCTCGGAGGGTTATAGGTCCTCTCTCCCTTATAAGAACCCCAGAAGTCAACATCATCCGACATGTTACAACGGCGACGATGACACGTAGGTCCTCCTTCGTTACTTGAGAGGGAATATCTTTAGCCGCCCACTGTAAATCCTCTTCTGTGGGCGCCGCCGCCGGAGGCCGTTCGCTTGAATTTGCCTTCGCCTTGTCATCCACGCTCTCTGTCGAGACAGCCTGAATCACCGGCTCTATTTCTCTCCCATTGGAGCATTCAGTGCCAACCCGAGAAACCCCTTCTCCTTCGATTGTCATAATGATTTGTCCCAAAAGTTACCAAAGAGCCTTAGGAATAGTGAAGAAAAATTACCTGAAGAAGCAGAGTTCTCTAGTAGCTTTTGAACGAAGGCTTATTGAGTCAATATAGATGAGAGATGAAAGAGGAGACGGGAGTGAGATGAAGGAGTTAAAAAGAGGAATGGGGGAAAGGGGAGGAAATGTAGTTTGATGGCCACACGTTTCTTTGTGAAACGAAAAGGCACTACTCAGTTTAATGATTATGCTTGCAAGTTCCCTAGAACCCACTCCATTAAACGGCGTCCACGTGGAGAGGTATTCTAATTTCAAAATTCAAAGAGGTAGATTTCAAGCGGCAAAAGTTCTGGGGTAAACTGTCTGCACATTTTCAAGGCCACTGATCTTCAATATCACAAACAACGACCTTGAGGAGGCATTTTGTATTCACCAGGTCGTGGGTAGTCAACACGGGTCAAAGGTCAATAGAGGTCAACGGTCAATGGGTCTCGAGAGTAGGCCTTGAGCGCCTCACCTAACCCAGTGACTCGTCCACCCATCGACTGCCCTATATAGCGATCCAGCCTAGCGACCTCGAGGGCAGCCTTATTTTGTCCCTCCCGCGGCCTAGGGCATACAGGCACCTTTCCAGCTAGCTCACAGATGCCTCTGCCAAAGGTCACCATCCAACCAATGTAATAGGCGCACTAACTCTGCAAACGCCTGGGAACCCACGTGAAGAACCTGATCCCTGATAGCTGATGGGACCCCTGCATCGAGTACAATATGGCAATTACTTGTACCATGCGCGGCTCAGACAACCGATAGTCAAAAAGGGAGGTCTATTTTCAGTCGATTAGACCTTTGTGTCATGCATGTGGGGTCATAATAAATGTTTGTAATCATTACTCCCAAGTAAAAGACAATTGTACACTATATATAAAAGCAAACGGAAATGAGAAGGGGTTTGACACCCAAAACTCTCATTCTCCTAGTCTTCTAAACTTTGTATTCGCCCATCTATCACAGGGGTTCTTGAAATTTTCTTCCTCTGCTGCTCATATCGATTATTACGTAAATTTCCCATAAAAATAAATTTTGTTTGTTGAGTCGAAAGCAAAATTTGACATCAACACATTGAACTCCTAACAAGCTTTTCAAACATAGCAAATGCTCCCTGTAAACACTATTGAGTATTGATAGATCAATTATCATCTTTTTCTCGGAGTT
Source organism: Nyctanthes arbor-tristis (assembly GCA_963692815.1). Classification (NCBI taxonomy): domain Eukaryota; kingdom Viridiplantae; phylum Streptophyta; class Magnoliopsida; order Lamiales; family Oleaceae; genus Nyctanthes; species Nyctanthes arbor-tristis. Next base: position 25,225 of record CAVNYN010288680.1, on the reverse strand, counting down.
CAAATTCTTATTTCATCTCATGTTTCTCTTCTTTCTTTCTACTTGTTGACGTGTCCTCTTGTCAGTTTATATTTAAAGATCGTAATGATACCTTCTATTGTTCTCTTGATTACCCAATCGACACAATATTATAAAGCCATCAACTTCATAATTGTATCATTGTAAATTCATGCAAATTGAGCAAAGAATTTGCACTCTTGGATAGAAGTTAAGGAACTTAAGCAATCAATATTTGGCAAATGCAATTAAAACACAAGAAATTCTTTAACTGAAGAGCCAAGTTCCAAAGTAATTTGCTAACGTTTTATCAGTTGTGGCATCAAAACTTCTGAAGAAGTAGTAGAGTAATTCCTCAACTAAGTATGAAATTCATGAATGACTGCCTTTCTTTCATCCCTCAAAATTTCAGCAAACCCACATCAATATAATCTCTCAAACTCGAAAAACCTCAAAAACATTGAGACAAACACAAAAATCACAAAGTTCCAATCTTGGATGAAGATCAAGCTATGAGCATAATTTGAAGCAGAAAAATAAGATTTGAAGTTTATTGATAGCAAAAATCGCAAGCGCATGGTACCGTTCAAGTAATACAATGGACTTAAGATAATTTCGGGCTAATTGAATGAAGAAATTTTTAAGAAGAATAAATAGGGTTAAACTAAAATATTAAATTGTAACTTGTTTTCAATTAAATAGTAAGATGAAATCCAACTTAACAAGCTCTCAAATATATGAATGAAGGCATTGAGACTCACAAATCTCTAATAGATAGGCGTTTCAATTATACAATCTCACTCATAACAATTCACCGATGACGTACTCACAATTAGTTTCAAAAATTTAATTGATAGCCTTTCTTGAGTAAAATTAAATCTACCCAATTAAATAAACCCACTATATCTCTATGCGAATTTCAATCTAATCAAGTGCATTAATAAAAAAGAAACCATTTATGTGATTGCACAAATCATGAAAATATATCGTTATCTTTTATGCAATTCGTATTTTCCATTGAAGTGCTAAATTGGAGATTTATCTCTTAGTTTCCTCACGAAATTACAAATACAATTATAAGTTGATTAGGCTCATAAAAAGGCAAATAAAGATCACAATAGAAAATAAATACGCAATAATAATTAGAGTCATGAATGGAATGAAAACAATTAAATTATGTCTATTGCTTTATCGATTGTCTCAATTAAAAAATTTAGTTAATCATAATTGAAGAAGTCATAGCACTAGAATTCGTAGGATACAAATACATGACCGAATCCTTGAAAGAAAAATATGACTATCGAAGAAAACATTTGCAACAAACAAGAACTCCTTCCTTCAATCCTTTTCAAGAGTCCTACTTTCAATTTGCAAGCGCGTTCTCTTCCCAAGCCTTCAAGATCAATTTTCTAGTGTGAGTTGTATCTTTTCAACGTTGTTTCCCGTCCTTCCTTTTAATTCCCACGCCTCCACTCTCTTTAAGTCAAAAAAAGGGACCCAAAATATAGAAAGAAAGTCCATTCTCAAATAGAAGGCTGACAAAAAGCTATAGCAATTCATCTCTCTTGTACGTAGGTTGTTGCCAGCATTTTACAACTAGATACAACCCTTCGATATAAAATCTATTTTCCTGATCCAACATTTCTCTCTCCAAAATTTGGTCTTTTATGACTCCAACTCTTTTATGGTGGTCCAAAACTATCTTATGTTGGTCCTCATACTTTTCGAACGCTTGACATGCGGCTTCTTTTTTACTCCATAAAGTGTCGATTAGTCTTCAGCTCTTCAATTTTGGTTGTTTCACCCCCAAAACTCTTGAACACAATCTCCAATGGCATTTAATTCACATTTTTACCTACAATAAACATATTTACACAAACTTATGTAGAAGTCTACTAGTATGCTAAATATTTCTCAACTAGGAAGACCCAAAATAATATGTAAAAACAAACTGATCATTTACCTGAGTCCCACTGCCGACGTTGCTTCCACGGTGGCGGTTGCTACTTCCGACAGTGAGGGAGCTGGCTATGGTCGAAGAAAGGAGAAGAGATATTGGGAGAGGAGATGTCAGGTCTGAAATTCTAAAAATGAGGAGGGTGGGTGGGTGTATGTCAGCGACCTCCCCTTGCGTCAGTAGCCAATAGGGGTTCTAGCTCCAGTAGTAAGTGTTGGAGTTGCAATCTGCTAGCTTTAAGTCGAAGAGAGAAGGAGAGATTTTTTGAGAGGGAGGCGTTGGGTCTTCAGGGAAAGGATGTACCAGTTCCTCCATCGCCAGCATTGTTTTGCTGCCGACTTTGGGGCTCCAGCAATGGGGGTGGTTTCCATCGAAGAGAGAGGGAGGATAGATTTTTCTTGGGTATGGGTAGGTGAAGGATAGTGTGATTTCTAAAATGGGGGTGGGGGGGGGGGTTGGCGGCGAAATCAGCAATTTAGCTAGTGGGGCCCAGACATTTTGGGAAGGAAATTAGTATTGTTGAGTTGGTGCGGTCCCAGTTGCTCCACGTTGGCATACCATACAGGCCTTGGGACTCCCTTGCAAAAAGCTAAGGTTTTTATAGAAAGATTGATGACAATAATAATATAGAAAATGATAATTAAAACAGGGTATATTTCGTCATGCTATATTTGGTAGAGGTAAAATGAGATTAAATAAATATATAATAGGCAGGTATGAGAACTTAACATCAGTGAAAATAATGAAAAATTCACTGTAAGTTAACAAATTGCACAAGTTTAGTGACATATATGCAAATCTTTTAACAATTTGTAATTGACATTAATTATGATACAATTCAGTAAAAACCTTGACATCCCAACCTTTGCGTTAGGTTCAGTTGCATTTTGAAGTAAAGTTTTATAATCGGGTTGTGTTCACACTGTACTTGCCGACCCAAGCTTGGCATATACATATTTATATTTTTACCCTTTTTTCTTATTTTTTGATCATTGAGTAAAAAGTTGTTAACTTTTTCATACCAAGCTAGCATTTAACTCGAACAATAATAAATAAGAAAAAAGAAAAATATTACGCTAACATTTAAATTTATCAACATGACACTAGTAGGTTCTTAAATGATTTTAAAATTAATTACCCAACCAAACAAGGTAAAAACGAATTAGAAATAAAAACGCAAAAAATTAATATGAAATTCTATCGAACAAATTCTGTGTTGGAGACATCCTTGAAATCCAACAAATTTTATTAGAAAATCACAAAAATCCATGTCATAGAACTCATGAGAATCTGATGGATTCTATGGAATTTTATTAAAATCTATCAATTCTATAAGAATCCAAACAACCTAAAAAATCCATCGAATTCTTTATTGAGGACACCCCTTAAGACAACATTGTTAAATACTAGCACTGCACCCATTTGTTGCACAGAAGAACGACGTCAACTAATTTGAGTATAATAAATATAAATTATAAAACATGAAAAAAATATTTGAATGTACAATTCGCTCTAATTATTGATACAACTCTCACCGAATCGTCAAAGTTGAAAACAATTCAGACTATACTAAATTTTGAAAAATATCTCCTTAAATATAACATTAGTTCAATAGTTTGTCGGTATTCCATCCTTACAAACACTAACATCTTTAACTCAATCTACATATTTATTTACACTTTCATCCCTAGTTAGATATGACAATTTAACCTGACTAGATTTGAACCAAACAGGCCCCACCTTTTCAAGAAAATTCCTGCCCCGTGATGTTGGTGGGGTGGATAGGGTTGACCTTGACCTAACCAGACCACGTGCCCGCTTAAAATTAAAATTAATTCAAAATAAGTAAAAATACAAAAAACTAACAAATTTAATATTAGTAGTTATACATGAATCATTTGGCTAACATGTATAGAATAACTATCTCATATTATAACCATTTTGAAAATTTAATGATTTATTTTGTCTTCTGACAAATCTTCAAGAAATACATTACATTAACATGCATACTAATAAAAAGTTTTTTCCTTTTAAATAATGTATTGTCTATTGGCGCAAAAGTCTCTAGCTTTGGACACTCTTGTGTAATTGGTCCCAACTTATATATTTTTGGCAATTTTACTTATACCTTCATCTTTTATTAGCACAAATCATATCCTTAAGGCTAAATTCATCTTGAATTTAGAAGCACTTTTGTCCACCTCATAATTTTTTAAAAAATTCAAAGTAAATCCTAACCTAATTTAAATTGTTGAATAAAAAATGATTAATGACTTAATTAGAACAATTAATGAGTAATTAAAAAAATATGTAAAATGAAAAAGTTATTTAAAATATAAAATTATTTATTTCTCTTATTCGTTAGTTATTTCAATTAGTTATTACTTGCACCAAATAATTGATTCTGTCAATCAATCTATTTATTTTCTTTTTTTTTTTATTTTCAAATTTATTAATATTTTTATTTTTTAAACATTGCTCATTTTTTTTGGAACGTAATTTGCCATTATTTTCAAATCTATTTTTTAAACATTGCTCATTATTTTCAAATCTTTTATTTTATTATTTTTTATTTTTCACTTTATAGTATAAGTCGACAAAAAAACCCCTGTAATTAGGGATGAATTTAGCATCAAGAATGAAATTATGCCAATTATCCAAATGTATTTTAACTAGCTAGACTTTCATTAGACATTGACTCAATGATTTAGTGGCTAACAGTTGAACCACTTGCCCGAAGATATGATCGATTTAGTAGCCAAGCTAAGCTACAAAACTATGGACAAGACAGAAAATAGATTGCATCTTACATGCCTTCCTTAAAAATGATCTACGTAATCCCGCCAGACACACACATGGTGGGAGATAATTGAACAAGCCACATTTGGTCGACCCATTATGAGATAACCTACATGTGGGTTATCCAATTATTTTTTACCATGTGTGCGTCTGGATGGATAATCCTGCGAGACGTATGGTGAGAGATAGGAACTAAAACTTCCCCCCTAGAAAAAAAAAAAAAAGAAAAAAGAAAGAAAAGATAGAGTGGAAACAAGATTTAGAGAAATGATTTCTTTTATTTGTTGCCTGTTTACATATCAGCCCAATGTTGGGATAACCCTAACAATAATTTACAAATAACTACATCCCCTCCTAAGTATTGGACAGGAACACTTATTCGAATTTGTTCCTAGGCACTATAGACTCTACAATAATTATTGTTTTAAAAACCTTTAGAATTCTCTACCTACTCTAGGGATTCTTTCATTTTTTTCCAGCCATCCTTTCTACATTTACAGCTGTAGAAGCATTTGTTATTGAAATTACAAAATTGAGGCTTTCTAGCAGATAGATATTCACATTGAGATTAGATAACTAACCATCTTGTGTTGCACTGTGATTCAAACATATTTTGTTAAAGGGTCTTTAATCTTGAAAATTCATCTTGCATTTCTTTCACACACTTTCACTAGATGTCTTGTTTGACCAGGTTACCTCGACTTCAAGTGTTCGTGAAGAACCATCCTTTTTGCTATTATGGCTAAGACCAAAAGAACCACTGAGATTTCCTTCACTAATTACTTGGTCGATTGGTACTGCAACTCTACCAAGAGTGGTCTAAAAACAAAAAAAAGGGGTAAGCTAGGAGTATTATAACACTAGTATAGCGCTATGCGGTAGATGCGGGCCATAAGATTGGAATGCAGTCAGATGAGAAGGAAAATGTCTGAAATGGAAGAATGGGAGAAGTAATAATGGCTATGAGCATTGATATACAGCCATTTAGTACTTTTTGGGCATGTTAGGGCGATCAATTAAAATAAAAACCAACAGCTGAAAGTTGGATACCTTTTTGAATGTATTTTTGCTTTTACATGATATATTTAACTTTTGCCCCTTTGGTGGCACATCAAAGGTCCATGTGAATGCTTCTATCCACTCCGGAGAGGTAGTATGGTACACAACCTAATTAATATTGAAATATGATTAGGATTATAATAAGCGTACGAGTTTTGATAGTTCATCAATGACAAATAATGGTTCAGTACCTTTGTTTGCTTGGTAGTACCATTGCCTATTGTCAATCGGCAAAAAGGATTCGTGCCTCCCATGACATGCTTCAAATTGTTTGCATGTTTAATAACTACTGTCAAAAAACCAGGCAGACATCGCAACAGACTCGCTGCTCGATCTTGAAAAATTGGAGGACAAGCTTTCACAATAAGTTGTAACGTTGGAATTGCTTCCGCCACTGCTACTGCTTGGGATTTTGATACACCGGCTGGAGTAGTTGGCCAAGATTGTTTCAATAGGCATAAAATGTTTAGTACAGAGTCCTGAACATTCTCTCTACCAGATTTAAGTGCTGCTATCATATGTGGAATACATAGTGTAGCTGCTTCTGATGAGTGGAGCTTCTGAAAATTAGCAAATATAACATGTATTGTTCTCAAAATCTCTTCGTTAACATTGGCTGTTGACGACATTTCTCTCTCTAAAGCAGCTGCATTTATAAAACATTTTTAGAGGAAGCTCTTTAGATTTCATCTCAAGGCATGACTATAATCAGAAAGAATATGCTGACAAAAAGTCTTCAAATATGATCTATAAACACTTCAAAATGTAAAAGAAATATTTTTATTATTGACTAATGTGAATACATTGATGTTGAGCCATGCTTAGAATCTATATGTTGAAAATATTTACAATATTTTGGAAACTTACCTGTCAAAGAACTGATGAGCTCATTTGATATGTGTTCTTGAAGCGCATGACTTGAGAATAAAAATTTGATTAATGATGCTGCTGGCCCTGCAATTTTAGAATTAGAGGACAGCAATAGTTCTTGAATAAGTACTACTCCACCTGCTTCAGCAACGAATCTTCTATTGGTTCTGCTGTGCATGACAAAGTTTTGTAATGCACAAACTGCCACTGACTTCATTTCTTCCGTGGGCTTATCTTCAAGTACGTTTATTAATGCTCGGCATGCAGAAACAGCATCACTTGATCTTGAAAGTCCTTCATGTTGGGAAAGGTCGCAAATAGAAATGGCCAGAAGAAGCCTACCAGTCTGTGATGTGGTTTCCGGATCAAGTAAATACTGCGCTAGAGGTACCATTGCGAATCTAGAAATCTTCATTTTTCGTACCCGCGTATTACTAAGTAAAGCTTCCAATAGCCTACCTGCTTCTTCTTCACATCGGTGAGATCGTAGTAAATCTAATAGACCATCTATGGCACCCGCTTCAGCCATCAATTTAGAACTTGAATCATCAGCTTTTTCTTGAACAACCAGTGCATTAAGAGCAAATGTGAATGTCCTCTCTGAAGTTGATTGCAACATGCTAACAAGAACCTCAATAGAAACTTTGAAATGGAATTCAGCATTAGATTGTAAAAGATTGCAAATGACTTCTGCAGACATTTCCCACAACGTGTCAGATGATTAGACATCATCTTGCAAAATAATCTTTGAAAGCTCAAGAATACCACCAGCTTCAATAACTGCCTCTGGCCAACACAAAGAGATATGCTCCAATGCTTTTACTGCTGTCTCTTGTAAATCCGAAATGCCAATTCCAATGAGTTGAACAAGAGGAATGATTGCATTATTTGTTTTCATATCATCCTTAAAGTTCTCTTGTTCAAGCAGGTAAGATAAAAAATCTGCACTAAGCTGCCTGACATCTTGAGATGGGGATTCAAGAAATGGAATTAAATACCCAATGACTTGGCAAGTTGTGAGTTTCAAAGATGCAAGGCTTTGTGGTTTCTCTAAAATGTTAATGAGGGTTTGCAAGGCACTATGTTGTCCCCAAACATCAATATCTATTTGAAGCAAAACTATAAACAGAGGTTCTACAATCTTTACAGCATCTGAGCTATTTGAAATCGCACTACTATTTGTCAGGATGCGAAAGAGTTCTGCAATGGGACCGAATAATAAATCTGGAGACGTCCTGAGTAGTTCAAGACAAGAATCTATAATACCAGCATTGACCATATCCAACTTGCGTGAAGTTTTGTCTTTCCCAATTTTAATGAGGCAGCATATGCTTGCTTCAATAATCTGAGTATTTGATCTAGAAACCAGTTGAACAAGAAGATCAACAACATCAGGAGCGGATGCAATCTCTATTTGCTGTACATCATCCAATAGTCTTTCAAAAGCACAAACACCAAATTCTATTGCCATCTTGTCATCTGACCGCATCAATAATAAAAGTGATTTTATGTATTCTGAGGCCATAGGAATATTTCTAATTCTAGAATTACCAAAAACCACAGAGCACAATTCTGCAGCGCCACTCTCCAATTTCAAAGTAGCAGAAGATGAGAGAATTCTACATAGACTCCCAAGAGGATTACCTTCAGCCTCAGCTAACAAAGCTGCTTTTGTGTCATTTTCTGAAGCAAGCTTAATTAGAGCATTAATTGCCACATATTGCTCATGCTCCAAAGTAGAATTAAGCATATCAGCCAATGGTTGAATTGCCTGCATTGATGCTTCTGAATCTCTGATGTTCTCATCATGAAAAAGTTCATCTAAAGCTCTAGCTGCACTCAATCTTGCACTTCTTGATCCCAAATGAAGAACAGCAACGAGTTGATTCATGCAACAAACAGCAGCTTTGTATCGAAAAAGTTCAGGATTTCCAAATAATACTCTTAGCAGTTCAGATATAGTTTCCTCAGTTGAGTCTTGAGGACTCAAAGACAAGTATTTGCTTAGAGCAGATAGTGCTTCCGCTTCAGCTATAAATAATTTATTGGTATCACCACCATTAGCAATTTGAGTCAAGATTCGAACTGCAAACCGTGGTGCTTCGGGTCTCTCTGGGATGGGTCTCAATAGATTAACGAGCAACGGTATAGTCTCATGAGCAATTGAAGTAATTCTCACATCTCCACTTTGAAATAGACACTCCAAAACTACTTGGCTAGGGTTTTTCACCAAACCAAATTCTTCGGATATTGCAAAAAGATTTCTCATATCTAATTCCGCATAACCACTTAGTGTTATTAAACCTGAAACGGCATCCAAGTTTGCAATAGAAAGATTTATTCCTTTGTCTCCATTGCAAACAATGCTAGCCATTGCCTGGGCGGCAAAGAATTTAACTATCATTTCATCTGACTTCAACAGGAGAGAAAGTATAGGTGTAAAGTGCTTAGCTGTAGGCGAGGAGACGATATTAGCATCCTTGAATAATATAGCAACGAGAAGCGCACTAATCCATGGCCCCTCCGTATCTTCATACTCTACCTGTATAAACATGTTTTGTATATCAGCAAAATTAGTGATAGTTAAGAAGTGAAGAACATCACAAACATTATACTCATATGGCCAAAAATCTTATCCATAAAAGCTCATTCATTTATCAATAAATAAAGAAGAAAGAGAAATAAACATAACTTTGGTTAGATATTTGCAATACTTAAAATAATTGCAAGAAAATTAAAATTGAAGGTAAAAAAGAAGTGAACATAAGTAGCCAAAGTTGTATACTCCACCTGCTCGTTGGAAGTATGTTTTAATAGCTTGTCATAGAGAACTTTTAGAATATCAGCTTCCATCAAAGTATGTTTGATCTTGGGGCAAAATGACGAAATTATAGATAAAAACCACAAGGAAACAGTACTTCCCAAGATTGCTATTGGATATTGAACCTCAATATTTCTAGGATTTCTGAGCTCGATTTGCAGTGAACTACAAGTAGAATTTTCCTGTGCCATATCTACTAATGCACGTAATAGAGTTTCCAAGGACCCAGATGCCTTGAGTGCTTTAATTGACTGACTTCGATGGTCCTTAGCTGCACATATTATTAATGCCGCTCCTCCAACTCTTACTTCTCCACTGTTAGAATTCAAAGTTCTGTTAGCCAATGCTACTATAGATCTTGAATATGTCACTAAAAGTTCAGCTAGAACTCGTGGTTGAACTCCACAAACCCTATACAAAATTTCTATTGCTTTATCTTGCATCGGGGGAGGTCCATCACATAGACAATGTACCAAAGGCTCTAAACTCGAAGGAACTTCGGCAAGGATAGAGCATAGTTGGTAACTAGAGTTTATTCCGTACTTCATCCGAGACAATAGTGCAACAACTTCTAAAGTATCCGTGACATCATCTCTACCCATATCCATTGCATTTAAGGAATCAAGAATAGCAAGAACAGCAAATTGGCATTGAGCACTTCCTGAGATCACATTGCCTACTGGAAAATGCTTTAGTAATTGGTGAAGAGCACGTGATGCACTCTTCTTACCTTCCAAAGATCCTTTTCCAAGAATTCTTGTTATTGCTGAAACAACATCTTCTCTCAATGCTTCTGCAGCTATTTGTGAATCCAACAACATATTAGACAAGGCGGCCATTGCTACCTCGGCAGAATGCATGGATGAGGTCTTGGCCAACTTAATTAACTTTGTGTAATCACCTTCTGTAAAAGAAATCTTATTCCTTGACTTGGATTTGGTTGGACGAGCTGATTTTCTAGGAGTTTTTCCAGTTAAAAGTTCTATACATGGATTAACGACTTCATCACTAGCAAGGCTATCACATACACTATCACGTTTATTAAATAGATCAGCCAAGATTGAAGCTGCATACTCTTGCGTCTTCTTATTTGAGGAATTGAGAACTTGGACAAGAGACCTTAGCCCTTTATTAGCTGCAGCGCCTTTACATGCAAGGTCATTGTCTGATGCCGTGGATAGTGCATGACCCAAAACTTTAATTACATGGGCCTTGGATCTTGGAGTGTCTCCTAATAGCAATGCTAATAATAGATTTATTGTCACTAAATTAGCCTTCTGGATGAGCCTTATCGGTGCCTTAACCGCGGCTTCCTGTCCTCTTGATCCATCATCTTTCAGAAGCGCCAAAAATGATGAGATGGCTCCTGCATTTTCAACACATGCGCAGATTTCTTCGTTGTGATTGCACAAGTTCCATAGCATGACCGCTGCATCTTCCTTTGCCTTCTGTGATCCCACTTCTAATATATGGACAAGAGGAGGGATTCCACCAGCAGCGGTAATTGCCCACTTGCTATCATCAGCTTGCTCTGTTAGTATTGCAAGCATTTCAACAGCATACTCCTGATGATTTCCATCAGATAACCCCAATAGTGAAATGAGTAACTGAATTCCTTCTCTCTTTCCTATAGCTTCCCAAATATCCAATGATTCAGTAAATATGCGTTTAAGTGCAAGTATCAAATACTCTCGTGCATCACGTGTAGTGATTGCTATGAGCCCATCTAGTACCCTTTTAGAGTTGGATTGACTGACTGTATTGGATAGGTAAGAATTGCTATATAGGCTTCCCATAGCCTCAAAGAGACATTCCTGAAACAATTTGTCATCTCTAGGTTTTAGAAGCATTGCTAGAATAGTTTCAATCCCTGACGCACCAAATTGTACATCATCAACACTTTGCTTGAAGACCGTCAGACAATAAGAAAGGGCTCGAATAATATCAGGAACTGGAGCAGCTAACCTTGGCGACCGAGAAAGCTCTGCTAGATAGAGAATTAATGAGGGCATCCCATTATGTATATTTGATAAAGCTTGTGTTGTACGTTGCTGAAGAAGTTGTGCTATCTCTCCTTGAATACCTTCTTTGGAAGGAGCAACCACAGCTTGAATAAGTACTGGGACACCTCCAGCATCAAGAACAGCTTTTTTACCATCTCTTGATTTTGAAGAAAGTGACTCCAAGGCTTCAGCAGCGCTTGCTCGAACAGTTATATCCTTTTCTTCATCCAATAGTCTAACCAAAGCTCTGACTGCATCAGAATCAACTATTTTTGGAATACTATCAGGGAAAGACAGCAAAAGACGGGCCAAGAGAGAAGCAACATTGGATTTAGTAGCAGCATTTTCAGAAGAAAGAAGACCGACAATGATATCTATTCCTCCATCATCGACAGTGGCTTGCCAATACCCATCTTTATCACCACAAAGATTTCTCAATGCCCCAGTGATAAAGCCTTCTACGACCTTGTCCTTCCTGTTTCTTGGGTTTAACTGTGTCCATAAAGCTGGTACCACACCCTTTGTTACAAATATTTTGGTCCCCACATTATCGTCTGAAAGTCCACTAGATGACACTTCAACTAATGCTTCTGCAGCTGCCTTCCTAGCTTCAGCTGACTCTGAGTCCAAAAGTGAGAGTAATGGTGGGATACATCCACCAAGAAGCACCTTCACACGCAACGCTTCATCTTTGCAAAGGACGCTTAATGTAGCAGCAATGTTTATTTTTGCCGTAAGAGTACCACTTCTTAGAATGGATGTGAACAAGGGGATTGCCTCGCCATGCAGGCCAATGAGATCCCGAGCTTCCTTTCTTGCTTTAGCGATACCTGGCAAGCGTGCCGTGAGAAGTTCCTTTTCTGGTGGTGAAGATTTCTTGATGTGGAGTTGCTCAATGAATTGAGAAACTCTTGTCTTCATTCTCTCTGGATCATCTATGTCTGCAGCTCTATTTAATGCTCTAACAGAAAAAATAAATGTATTTTAGTCAAGGAGATGCAATTTGCAGAAAGCATTTTACTAAACAACAAAACTCGAACTGAGTAATAGAAAATAATACGAAACTCAAGGTTAATGCAGCTTTCTTTTCAAGTAATTCACCAAAAAATTTTAAAAAATAAAAAATAAAGCCTACTTACTTATTTTTAATAGAAGGTGGAGAAGCCTTAAGATCCTTTGAACCCGAGAAAGATGACTTCGACATTAACTCCACCTATTCAACATACAATACTACTCGTGAATGCTATTGATCACAACTACTTACCTTTACACGATGATAGAAGGCTTAGAAAATAACAGAACATCGAATAGAAAATAACTATGTACCTGATCAGCCTTGCTAATTAATTATCCTTCTCGAGCTCTCTTAGATTCGATTTTTCTCGCCTCCAGAAGCTTTAACGTTAGTCTCATGTACCATGCGCATAAAATTTATCTAAACAACATAGGTTTACGTCAACTTCTGCCAATACTACAACCAAGCCAAAGCCGTCCCTGTAATAGTCACAGAAGATCAAGTATATATATATATAGATCAAAGTTTCTCATGAATATATATATATATATATAGATCAAAGTTTCAAAAAAAAAAAAAAATGCTTTTCTCATGAATGTATATATAGATCAGGAAAGTATTTCTAATTTCTGTATTTCTTGATTAACTAGATAATAATAATAATAATAGAAGGGGAAAAAAACTTAAACATTAACATTGGTTAAATAATGAGAAACAGAAGATTTATCTCGTATAAACACATTTACATACATATGAGATCAATGAATTGAATGGATGTTAATCTTAGTTATTAATTAATAAATCAAAGAAATAAACCAAAAACTCAGAAATTGTGACCAATGGCGGAGCCAGGACCCGAAAGTGGGGGGAGCCGGATCGAAAACTCAAAAAAAATCTTATAAGCTCTAATTTTTCAAAATAGTAAGCAAACTCAAATCAAGTGCATTACAAAGTTCACAACAACTCAAAATATAATACATTAGGCTAAAAAGTTAGTTGGACTCGACGATTTTTTATTTTAGCAAATTCATCAATAAGAGAGTCTATATCTATTGTGCTAACAAGTTCTCTTTCAATAAAAATTGTCAAACTATCAGCAAGAAAGTCATCGTCCATCTTGTTGCGAATTGCAGTCTTCACATGTT